>CABFWO010002330.1:8273-30460 GCA_902155825.1 Timema genevievae
GATATAACACTTACAAAGCTTCGCCAATAAAGATAATTAAAGTTAAAATACCGGTACATATTCATCTTAATTTTTTGTAATTTTGTACTGTATTTGACATTATAAATTGTTCACATTAAAAAAATAATTAAATTACATTTTGTGACAGTAACTTGATTTATCAGATTAAGACAAACATGCTAATAATATTTGTAATAAAAGTTTTATAATTATATTTAATATCTAGGTTGCAACATAATCCCCCCCTTCACCCCCCGAAACATTAAACATTTTGAACTTCGATTTAGCTTTTGTCATATTTAGTACTAGGCTATTGGTCTTGTCACACCCGTAAACATTTTAAATCAAATTTTGTTGTTGTTTACTTAATATCAAATAGTTATATTTGGAAGAAGGTACAGGAAAGATGGAAAGAAACACATAAAAGGAGATGAACCCAATACGGCTTTTACAATGAAAAGAACAACACAGTTCACATTTTACACTGCTGCCGCTGGATAAAAAAGTAATGGCTGCCTCTTGAAGAAACTCAGTCGTTACCGCCCTTCCCTGAACTAGGTTTCATTCTATTGGGACTCTTCAGGAGGGAGTGTGAAACGTACGATGCAACTTGGTAAGTGTGTAGGACTTAACCTTCAATCCTCTTTTAATTTAAAATAACAGCTTGGCGCCATTTTTCTTTTGTCAACTTCCTATAAGAGGAAACTAAAAACACAAAAGGGAGAAAAAGGAAATCAGTAAAGAATGATAGGATACTTAAATAATCTTAAACATGTGAAAGGAACAAATAGTATGTATGAAAAATACAGGAAATTGACATTGGATGCACATGTATAATATATCTCTTTAAGGAAAACCTCTTTTTTCATTTTGAAGTGTTTTGTTATATTTGAAAGAAGGTAGAGGAAAGGTGGATCAGCAGTGTAAGTGTGAATTGTGTTCTTCTTTTAAATGTAAAAGCCATTTTGTGTCTGTTCCTTTTATGTTTTCCATCCACCTTTCCATGCTTCCAAATATAACAAAATACCTTAAAAAGAAAAAAGGGGTTTTCCTTACTGAGCTATATTAAAATCACATCAATAATTTTGTTCAGAAAAAGTGTGCCATATCTCCAAGTTAAAAAAAAAATCTGTTTTGAGAATGATAAATAAAATGTTATTTAAATAATTCTGTTTTGAGAATGATAAATAAAATATTGTTTTATTTAACTTTTATTATGATTGGGGTAAGACTGTATTTGAACATATTATGAGGGAAAATATCAGATACTTCTTCCCCCCCACACAGCCCTTTCTAATAGTTGATCCATTATTCAATCACACGAAACCTGTTCGAAATTCCTAATAAATAAATATTTATAAAATATACATACACATAATTGCTTTGTAAAGTCGAAGCATCAATAATAAAAAATACTTCTTGCCTTAAACAGCAAAACCTTAGTTGTTAAAAAAAAAAAAATTGCACCATAAAAGTAAAGGTGGTAAAAGTCCAAGATGGTGATTTTTTTAAACTTATATGTAGCTGCCATTTTGTTTGTATTAAGCAGTTTTTTTTGTCTTAGTTTATAAACAACTAGCTATATTACTGTCAACTTTACTATATAAAAGGAAAAGTCTGATAGTTCTAATTAATAATTATCATGGCGGTAGTAATACAAAACAATGTGAAATAACTGAATCACATTTTCAATACATTATTTGTTTACGAGTATATTCTGGTGTCACAGCTAGTAGGTAATACTCTTGGCTTGGTAGCATTGACGAGCAACCGTTAGACTCAGTTGAGGACAATGAGTCAGTGTATGTGATGTTAAATCAACTACACCAGGTCTGCAGGAACCAGTGTCCAATTCTATTAGTGCAACACTTGAAAGATATTTATAAGCATTCATTCTTTCTTTTGTCTGCATAAGTTTTAGACATAACAGACGTACTATACCAATTCTTCACAGGTAAATTGATTTGGGACCAACTAGGAAGATTCCCACAGTTTTTGGATTAATATAACAGCATCAGTATTATTTATTTCAGACATAATTTTGTTAAGTTTAGAAGAATTTGTGAGCCTCCCTAATAGAGTTGTTAATTTTTAAACTTTCTGTTCAAGTTCATCACAGTTTTAACCCCCTTCAATATTCTTTCTATAATAATTATCCACATTATTTCATGCACATAAGAGGTTATTTCTATTTTCATCACCAGATTTCCTCCATAATAAAAGGGCTTCTCATCCAATCAATATTTTGAAACCATGAGGAGGTTTGTTTCGGGAGAGACATCGGTTACATTCTTAAAATGGAACATGCCTCCACATTTTTTCCCCGGTCGCAGGGTTTAACAATCATCAATCACATGACGTGTTCATAAGGCGCCATCTTATTTCCTTTTGCTGGCCTTTTCCGCGAGTTTTTCCGCCTTTTTTTGCAGTCGCTCTTTTTCCTTTCTTTCCTTCTCCAGCTGTCTCCTCTCCTTCTCAACTTGCACTCTTAACTCCTTCAATTTCCGCTTCAATCTATTCTTGTCGTCCCCGTTCACACCGAGCTGCTTGAAGTCCCGGGACTCTAGTTGAAGCAAGATCACGCCGGCCACTTGCTGGTCGCGGAACTTGGGCGTGTGCTGCTCTAGACCGAGGGCCAGCAGCCACTGGCACACCTGGTGGCAACAAATAGAGTCATCAGAGAGGAAAAGAGGTTTGAGGTCTAACATAGTGAGTAGCCAGGGCTGGCCCTCAGTAGCAGCTTGATGCAATTTTGAGTGGTTTAATTCACTGAGTGAGTCCCAAAGAGTACAAACTCACCTGTTCCACGGACCAGTCAACCACCGGCGCACTCTGCCAGAAGTGGGAGGATTTCTTCTCAGATGAATAGCTCGAGTTAAGATCTTGAGGATGGGGGGGTAACCAGATGTCGCCTGTGTCTGGTAAAAAAACAAACACACAAGTCAGTGAAAGGCTGAACTGACATGTGTCAAACAGGGTCAGTGACAGGATGAACTGATACATGTCAAACGGGGTCAGTGACAGGATGAACTGATACATGTCAAACAGGGTCAAGTGACAGGATGAATTGACACATGTCAAACAGGATCTGTTACAGGATGAACTGACGCAGGTCATTCGAATGATCACTGGCCTTGGCCTTGGCAGTGACATAGTGACTTGTATATACACTAAGAGCCTGTTACTAATTTTAGGAAAAGCTGTTCATTAAGGGCTGTATATGATCAATATACGGAGGTCTGCTGAACCCCCATTTGACCTGAAATGCTTACCATTCATGTAGCGAGAGATTGGTCAACTCCAGAGGCTAAAGGTAAAAGAAAGCCAAAGAACTGACCTGCGGGTATGGGTCTGCTAGGACTAGGGTCTGCTGTAGGCACACCTGGAGAAACACTCCCAGACGAAGAGACGGATGGGGAAGGGGGCCCCATGTCCCTGAGGGGAGAGCTCTGGGGCTGCCAGGGTGTCTGAGTAGTGGGGGGCAGCAGTGTCTGGGGGTTCACCTTCTTCACTGTTGTAACACAGGAGGTTATTATTGGTGAGCATTAGACTAGACTACCAGATTGGAGGTGAACATTAGGCCAGACTGTACCAGATTGGAGCTGAGCAAATTACAAAAGAGAGATCTAAATACTAATTTTACAATTTAGTAAGTTGTACCAAGGTCACTTTATAATGTGAGGTCAAAGTCGAAAATAAGGTCTATGTAATGTTTTTGTTATCACATAGGAGTACCTTTTTTTAGCATCTCACTGCCCATTCGGGCTGTAAGCCTTTGTAGTAATTACACTCATGTGTTAGGGATGAGGAAGTTTGAATTTCAGGAGAAGTGTACCCACATTTGTGTGGAGGTAGAGTGGAAAACTACTTATAAAAACCAACTTCAGTACACCAGACCAGGATATGAACCCCGTGCTCCCCGTCGTCAAGAGTCCAATCCAGCGCTGCTCTAGACCATTCAATCTTTGGAACCTGGTTTTAATTTTTAAATTATCCATTAAGTGAATTTATGTAAAGATGATGATGTTACTAGTAAGGTTTAGAGAAAAAACAACAACTATATTGTGTTATGCTGACATAATTGATTAGTGTTAAAATACTGTTTAGTAGCAGCTATAAAAATTATTATTATTACTATTATTATGTTAAAATATGTCATATTTAGTCAGATATTTCAAATAAGTTCAGAATCTATCAAAGCCCTTTTCTTCCTTAACATTTTATTAAATATGTGAGGTTTATCGTAGGTGTCAAATTTGAAGAAAAGGAGATTTGATATTAGACTTCCAACATTTTAAAACTTTGTACTCCTTAAATTTCAAATCATTAAATTTTCCAAATCAAACTGAAAACCTAGGTACAGTAAAACCTTGGATTGCGAGCATAATTCGTTTCGTAAACGTATTCATAATACAATGCACTCGTATATCAAAGTGAATTTCCCCCATAAGAAATAATGAAAACTCAGATGATTCGTCCTACAACCCAAAAATATTTAATTTAATAATGATTAATACCTTTTTTATTTTCGTTATTTATATATAACTGTACTGTAATCAAATTTATTAATTAAATTTAATGGTGGCTGGTGTGAGGTGGACGAGAGAGATAGGAGGAGGTGAGTTATTGTTTAGGACGACTTTCACTGTCACTAACGGAATCACCGCTATATGTTGGCTAACTCAAATTTGTTTTTTGTGCGACTTTAACAAAGAACCTATCCAATGAAACTGCTCGTATTGCAAGATATCGCTCGTTTATCAAGTTAAAATTTATTGAAAAATTTTGCTTGTCTTACAAAACATTCGCAGACCAAGTTACTCGCAATCCAAGGTTTTACTGTATAATATTTCCCTAATACTATTTCCCAGTAAAGCAGTGACCTAGCCGTTCAATGTTTTATTAGTAAGAGATTTAGACTATATTGAAGAATTTTTATACTACAAATAATTTGTAAGAATATGTGTGTGCTCACACTAAATAAATTTGCACATAGTTATTTGTAAATCTTAAATAAATTAAATTAATGTTTAATGAAAGTGTAAAATTTGTTAATTTTTATAAAATAAACATGATATTCTGATGGCGTAGGACCTCAGGTAGGGCCGCAGAAGGGGCCTCACCTCTCATGTTGGCCTCACTGACGGCCTGCCTGATCTCCTCAACCAGACGTTGAGACACCCCCTTGTCCATCTCTGTGAGGTCCCCCTGAGATGATGCCTGCTCCCCGCCAGAGATCCTGCGCTCGCGCTCAGCCAGCACTTGCTTGAGCTGCTCGGCGAGTGAGGCGGGGGGACGTGGGGCCCAGGGGTCTCCGTGGTGTGGGTGGGGGTGTACGTGGAGGGGTTGAGGTCCAGGAGACACATGGGAATAGAGGGGTTGCGGGGACTGGAAGTGCGTGTGTTGCTTCACAACGGCCGAGTACTGAGGCACTGTTGCCGACTGTTGTTGTTGTTGTTTCTGTTGCGCGGAGGTGAACTGGGAGACCAGAGTGTGAACGTGAGAAGTGGGGCTGCTGGACGAGATCACATTACCTGCACACCCACAACACGCTCCTTCACACACTCAGTGGATACAAAAAGACTGACCAAGTGGTTGACATCCCTGCCTGGTGGTTTTATATCAAATTTTTAAGGCAAATGCTTGTGCATTTTCTTAAAATATTTACAAACCAACACAAAGAGTATCTCACAACAGAAATAAAACAGCAACGGCTTACTTTGGGGACAATTCAGAGAAATTGAAATAAACTCGTATGACAGTATGCAACCTGAGACTCTAGCAGAGCCCACAGAGGAAAAACAAACTGTTGAACTGCTGAGCTCATTAAGGAAAAAGTTTTTTCCTTTTTTTGTGATCCATTTTGTTATGTATGAAGGTACAGAAAAGGTGTGTAGACAACTTATAAAAAAAACAACATAATATGGCTTTTACAACAAAAAGAAGAACACAGTTCACACTTTACACTAATGCACCTGCACAAAAAGAAAATAATAATTGTTGCTTCTTGAAGGAAAGTGATTGTTACCGCTCAACCCTTGGACTTAGGTTTCATTCTATCAAAACTCATCATGAAGGAGTGTGAAAACTCAATTTCTAAAAAGAGGAAATTAAAATAACAAAGTAGAGAAAAAGTAAATTGGTAACGAATGATAGTTACCTTAGCTAGGAAATTGTAAAAAGAATGAATAAATTAAACGTTCAAACACAGGAAATGAACAAATTGGATGTGAATAAATATCCAAAAGGATGAAACCTAATTGGCTAGACTTTCATCCTCTCCTTCACTCAATATCCCTGCCGTAAGGATTTCAATAGTTGGTACTCACTGTATGTAGAGCCAGACGGTGAAAGTGAGGTGGGACGGTTGGCGACTTGTGGTTGGCTCTGAGAGTTGGCCAGGTTCTGGGTTCGCACTTCTGTGGAGGTTGCGAGCTCCTCCCGACCCACGTACTCGATGTAGAGATGTCTGCGGTCCTGATCCTCATCCCCAGAGTTGTCGCAGCTCTCGTCCAACGTGTAGTCCTGGGGGATGGAGACATACATATGTCACATGTCCTACAACCATGTTAGAGGAACGCTAGGAAGGCCTTTCAAATTATTAGCCGACAATAGTTGAAAGCAAGCTCTATTTATGGTCGCAAACCTTCCCCTGATACCACTCACAACCATCCTAACAGATTGGAGGTGTTAAGACTTACTACTAAATTCTAATAAATAAGAACATAGTTATTTTATAAAGTAGTGGTGGAACCTTAACTGTGTAAGACGGGAGGTGGGCAATTAGGTTAGCAAAACAAATTTGTTTAGGGACTTTCTACCCTCCTCTACTCCAGCTAATATTAGAAAATTGGATGTTCCTAGAAGCTATTTGTAGTGATCCTCATTTGGAATTTTTGAAAATTATACTCTTTTAACAGCTATATTTAGGATAGTGTTCCCCCTCAATATTTTTTGAAGTTTAGACACTCCTAGAGGATATTTGGGGTAGTCATTCTTTGGCAAATTTTTGAAAATGTTGATGCTTCTAAAAGCTATTTTAAGAAGTGCTCATTAGAATTATTTTTATAAATTAGATTCCTTAGAAGGTGACCTGGCGGTCTAAGGGTAAGCTGTCTGACTTCTGTGCTGGGGGTCCGGGGTTCAATCCTCGGTCCCGGCACAGATTTATCTGATCGCCAAACCCTTCCTTCACCTCTGACAAGACATGTATTAATCACAACTTGTGAATGTGAGGAATGCCAGGCCTCCACCGTGGTTCGGATTTCACGTTAAACTGTAGGTCCTCCATTTCATCTCACAATCACCCTACCATTGCACATTAGCGTAAGTGCGTATAACCCGAATGGGTAGTAAGACGCGGTGGTGGTGATGATGATGATGATGATGATGATGATGATGATGATGATGATAATGATGATAATAATGATGATAATAAGGATAATAATAATAATAATAATAATAATAATAATAATAGATTCCTTATCATTTATTTGAAATGGTTTTTCAACCAGAATTTTTTTGGAATTTGGAATGCCCCAGAAGCTATTTAGTGTATTCTTCACTTGATTTTTTTTTAAATAGATGCCTTTAGAAGTCATTTAAAGTGTTCTACTCCCAACATATTTTTGAAAATTAAATGCTTTTAGAAGCTAATTGGAGTGTTCCTTGCTTGGAATTTATTTTAAATTCTATATGCAAGAAAGAACAAATTTAATGATTTAAAAGTGTTAATTCTGGTGTTGTGGGGGAGACAAATGATGCTAGGAGGGTTGCACAAATAGAGGGGTTATTGCACTGGTTTGTCTCACTAAAGTACAACTGTCTTCAGAGTGACTTATCTGGTGCATGCACAAATCTTTGACAATATTATTAAAACTTAAGTTTGTGTTAGCTAAACTTAATGTAAAGTCAAGTTGATTAACCACAATATCTATTAGATTAACTACAGAAAAAAAACCTCTACTAGCTAGACTAATTACAACAAAAATAATAGCTACTAGAATAACTAAAGTAAAAATCTAGCTACAAGCTACATGCGTATAACCCGAAAGGGTAGTAAGACATGATGCTGATGCTGTTGATGATGATTGATGATGATTATTATGATGATGCTGATTGTTGCTAATAATAATAATAGTAATAATAATAATAATAATAAATAATACAAACTACAGCAAAAATTATAGCTATACCCAATTTACAATATGAGAGGTAGTGAAAACTAGCAGGAGGTTTTTTATTTCAAACAGTCACTAAAATCTACCTATTTGAAAATAATAATTATTTTCTTTGAAATACTATATTAACAATAATTATTTCCAATAGGTTGACAGTTACTTCCAGACAATGTTTGCAATAAAGAACCTTCTGCTAGATGTTAGATACCAACTCTTCCACCATAGATGGGGTATACTAGTATACTAGACTAAAGCAAAAATAATAGCTAGAAGACTAACAACAGTAAAACACAATATTCATTTAAATTAAATTAAGTTTTAAGTTTCATGATCATTCTCAACCAATGGCCATCATTCTTTAAAAAAAAAACATTAATTCAAGTACAACTTATCTATAAAATTAAAGGTAGGTTTATCTATTATAATATTTAATCCTAGATATGAAAACATTCCATCACCAAATGGTATGAATAAAATGCTAGGCAAGAAACTATACAGCCATAATCCAAACCTCTACCAACTTGGATGCAACACACTAAACCAACCAACACCTCCAGGCATGCCAACCATTCAAGTGCCCTCAATTCCAAAGCTTGACGCTACTTTTACAACGAAATATTAAAATATCATCACTTTAATATTTCAAGTCATATGATAGTTTGTGAGCCCCTGTCATTATACAACTCGTGTTCTCGAGTGTCTTTGGACGACCAACGCCCCACAGTTACCGTAATGGGATGTAGCACAGTGAGAGCGCAAAGAGTCTAACAAGAGCATATGATTCCGACACCAGGTACAAGCTCCGGATAGCTACACATGACATAGAGGACAATCAACACTCAGAGCAGTCGTGTGCACTCTGGACCAGCTACCGCAAGTCGAGTCGCTCGAGGTATTAAATAGAGAATAAACAACAAAATATAACTGACGTACAAAGCAAATTATTTTCAATAAGGTCAAATTTAATTCCTCGATATTTCAAAACTATCAAGTATTGATCAAGATTTTCAATAAAAATGAATTGTGGGTCTTGTCCTTTTTTCCTACTTTAAATGTTTATCATAGCTAGCAGTGGTGGTGAAACTTGGACTCACCCTGGACTCAATGTGCTATAGATTGAGTTCACCCCACTGTTATATTTTCAGATATGATACAATAAAAATCACACTTCAAATAGCTGCTTGGATCATCTAAATAAAAAAAATAATAATCTAGGGAAGGTTTGCTTTGAAAATTATTTCTCTTTAAAAGCTATTCAAACAAATTTGAAGCGACCCGCTTCGGTGGCTGAACATACTAAGACATCATTCTAGTGTTAGACTGACCTGCTGATGACTTGGAGATCAGGGTTTGAATCCCAGTCGAGTCTATTGAGGGTGGATTTTCCTAAATGGTTTCCCACTCTTCTTTCCCCCAAATGTGAATATATTACTTCTAAAATGCTTCCTTTCTCATCTGTACCCCATATATGTGTGTAGGCTAACCCCAACAGGTAGTAAGATGCTATGATTAAAAAAAAGAAAAAAAGAAAGAGGACCATTCCAAATTGATCTAAGGGGTATACAATTGACAAATATTTGCCTGCTTGGGGGGAAAATCCCTAAAAATCCCCTTTTTGTTAATCCCCTTACCCTCTCCTGCACACAATGTTCAGCCACCACTGATAGCTAGTCATATTTTAATGTATTGTGATTATTTTTTTTAAATTTAACTATTAAAGGAAAACAGCTCTTAATTTCTGAGGTACATAATTTATTAAAGTAAAGACAGGAGATAGTGAAGGTCGCACAAACAATATTTGTATCTATCAATACCAGCAGTATACTGGGGATAACATAGTTCATACTTTACACTGCTGCCAGTGGACAGAGAGGTAAAGGTTTTCTAGTGAAGAAACTCATCGCTACCGCTCTATCTCTCGACTCAAGTTTCTTTAAATCAGAACTCATCAGAAACGAATGTGAAATGCACAAAGCCATTTATTAAGAGAGTAGACCAAAATATCACAAGAAATGCAAGGTCACACAAATGTAAAGGGCACCTAAAGGGTAGCTATTATCTACTTTGGTGAGAAAAGAGGTTTTCTCAAAGCTTTAATTATCTCCTTAGAAAAATGATTACGCGGAACTAAAATTAAGGTTGAAAATAATTTGCAGTTGTTATTTACTCTATGTTCAATCAGTCGAACGCAATCGAGCGCAGAAGAAATGTTACACTTTACTTGACAATAATTAATCATATTGACAACTCTTAATGAAGATGCATTTGTTTTTTGATTTAGTAAGAAAAAAACCACACAAATAAAAAGAGTCAGCATTTAAGATGCAAGGTTTAAAACTGAAGCTAAACCAATGAGATTTTTTTCCTTAAAATTCCTCACATTAGATTAAAGAATTCTATGCCCATAAAATATTAAAAGTCAATATTCTGTTTTGAGGAAGTTGTGTTTAAATAAATATATCAAAATATAATGTTACAAATTAGGGTTGTGTGAAGCTTCGAAACTACGACTTGGCTTCGCCAATTAAAATATTTGGCATCTAAAATGGTTTGTTTATATTAATGGCATTCTGAGCTGCTATGTACATTACAAACTATTATTTGTATGAAATAATGTGAAGTAATCGAATGGTAAGTTGTGAAAATAACTTGATTTATCTGATTAGAAAGGAATATTAAAAACAATTGTGAAATAATACATTTACTAAATGATTTAGTGAATTAAAGTTAAATGAATAAGCGCAATATTATATGTTTGCAAGCATAAAACAATAAACAAAAAAATATTCGAACTTCAATTCAGTTTTGAAAATATTATTATATTCAATTCGGCCTCAGATGGAACAGACTTGGCACACGCCTAGTAAAATTTTAAAAATTCTATTAATTATCTGTAAAAGGTTTGAAGACTGTCACACAAAATGTAATATTTCTTGAGCTGTTTGTTAGCCGAGACCAGCATGTAACTGGACCAGGCAGTGTCCACAGGACCACAAGGGAGCACTGACCGAACCGCTGGAACTAAGTCCCCCGCTGCCAGCGGTCTTCTTGCCAGAAGGCAGGTGACGACCTGCCAGCCCCCCGCGTGTCGCCAGCTCGGCTTTAGCTTTGGATGCAGACACGTCTAGCAACTCGTGAGGTGGGACAGCGCGATCCAGCTCCTCCTTCACCGGCATCTACATACCAACAAACTGGCTGCACACAACCCTCCGGGTACACAATACACAAGGCTGTGTTCATCTACATACCAACAAACTGGCTGCAAACAACCCTCCGGGTACACAATACACAAGGCTGTGTTCATCTACATACCAACAAACTGACTGCAGGGGTAGACACAGCCCTCGTGATACACAATACACACGGTTGTGTTCATCTAAATACCAACAAAGTGTGCAGGGACTGACAAAACCCTCATTACACACGATACACAAGCTTGTGTTCATATTTTTGCTGACAACTACAGGTGCAGCTATAGCTCTTGTGGTATACAAAGCACAAAGCGATGTTCATCTGCATATCAACAAATTGAATTCAGGGTTAGATAAAACACTTGCAGTACACAATACACAAAGTTGTGTTCTAAATGCTGATATCTTCAGGTAGATAGAGCTCTCATGACACACAAAACCTAATTGTGTTAAACTACACATACACAATGAGGAGAAATGCGATCTCCATGGCGCATAACGCGATACATAACATTGTGTTCATCTTACACACCAATAGCTTACATGTTCACTAAGTGCTTTGCCTTCATTTGCAAGTGTCTTGTGTTTGTATTCCAACTGGCGTTATAACGTGAGGTGAGTACACTTGAACTAGGAGGTATCAGTTTAGCCCATAGTCACCAGAAGGCAGCCCTAAAAGCCACTTTTCTCATGCCTGTGCAATATTTTGTTCAATATCTAGTTAGTGAAACAATAATATTGTCATCTAGCAATCATCTTTGGAGAGAACTACCACAACAAAGTATAGTACAATTTTCATAGAAAGAAACTTAGCGGACAGTTTGAAATGTTATTAGATCTACTTTCACGTATTCATACATCAGGTCATGTGATCTGCAGATGTTACATTAATATATATATATATATATATATATATATATTAACAATAATATATATTAGTAAGATGTTATCCCTTTTGGCTGCAACAAAATGTATTTGTTTTTTCTTCAAGTCCTTTCGTTTGAAAATTGGACTGTGCATGCAGACTATCCTCGAGTCAGTTGATCAGAGACGTTCCAAGTAGCCCTTCTATCCTCCTTTCAATGTTTAATTTAATACAGCCACTTGGTGCCATTCTCCCTTTGTTTATCAGCTAACTAGGACATTGTCAACATCGGACAGCTTTCTAAATGGAGTCAACGAGTATGTCCCATATTTCACAATGTGTACCTGATAGAGTTTTTAAATCATAATACATCGTGATTCCTAAATTCAACACTATATGACATTAAAAGTAGAGTCAGATGATGAAAGGAAGTTTTTTAAAGACCTAAGATATGTGTGAAAAGCTGATTTACCCTTTCATAAAGACTGTTCATATATTTACACTAATGGTGAAAGGATGAAGAATTTCAGAGGAAATGTACCTGCCTTTGGGTGGTGCGAGCGGAAAAACCACCCTCGGTATATCCTGTCAGGATTCTAGCTAAGACCTTGCAATAACTGGCAAACCAGACCAGACAAAGGTTGACACCTTAGCCTTCATGTTCACTGATGTGTTTTTAAATTATTACTGTAGCATATTTTTTTGGGTATGTGACGTAGGCTAAGCTAGCAGAACACCATGCTACTAATGCGGCAAACATCAACACTCTAACAACACAGGTTTGCACCACTACACTCAACGTCTACATACAATGACAACATGAGACGCAACTTACTCCTAGCTTCTACCAGTAAAAGTGCGTGAAGATGGTTGTGAACTCCAACTCACCTTCCTCTCCACGGTGGCGGTCTTGTCTCCATCCTCCGGGCTGATATCAGAGATCTCCGTATCTGACAGTTCTGTTTCCAGTTGCTGCAAGAGGGGTTTAGCCGGAAGTGCCTGCGACATTAACACACTGTTGGCTCATACACTCATCACATCAAACATTATACAGCAAGGTCTTACTAATCCAAATCTGTGTTAGTTCTGAGATGCTGTAATCTTAACCTTCGTTAGCTCTGAAGACACTGTAGTCTGATCATGCGTTAGCCCTGAAGACGCTGTAATCTGAACATTCGTTAGCTCTGAAGACACTGTAGTCTGATCATGCGTTAGCCCTGAAGACGCTGTAATCTGAACATTCGTTAGCTCTGAAGACGCTGTAATCCGATCATATGTTAGTTCTGAAGACAACGTAATTAATTCAAACCTGTGCTCGTACGAAAGTCGTGCTAATCCGAACTTCCTCTATTTCTCCTAATTTTGTTCCCTCCAACCCTACTCGAGGTCACACTATCTCACCATGAAAACCGGCTGTTGGTGTTTTGTCTTGATAGTGTGCTAGTGTTTTTACATAAATTTACTACGCAATGGTTTTTTAGCACTGTCTTTTACCCCCCATTAGGTTATACGCTTATGTACTAACTAAGCTAATGGGTTAAGAATGAGGAAGTTTGAATTTTAGAGGAAGTGGCATCTGCATTTGTGTGGAGAGAGAGTGGGAGACCATTTAGAAAAAAAACACCCTCAGTAAACCCAGCTGGAATCGAACCAAGATATTTTTTATCAGCAGTGTCTATTACGAGAGTAGAGCCTTAGACCATGAAGCCACTGAAGGTTGTGCAATGTTGTTGAACAGAAAAAAACTAACACATTAAGCCTAAAACAGAATTGTGTGATTTCAAACGGACTTGAGAAGGGGGAGACATTAATAAAACTAGCTACAGAAAATTCTGTGGGCAAGTCTACAATATTTGATATAAAGAAAAATGCTGCAATGATATGAGAATGTGTTTTAGAATCAACAAAATATGAGAATCAATTTATAAATAATCATACATCAATAAACTATTATATTTAATGTTTATGTCAATTTTTTTTCATCATCCCTTGATGGTTCAAATATCGTTGACAATTTCGGGTTTGGATTAGCAAGACCGTGTGTAATTATTCTCCTTTTCTCCCACAAATACACGCACATGTCAAGTTTACCAACAAGTTTGGTCAAAAGAATACTCAGTTAATTATGAGCCAAGGGTCCAAAGCAAGTGTTAGTTTTTTTTACGATTTTCCTGCAAACCCGTATAGTTAATGCCGTAAATCTTATATAATCCATATTTTTAATTCTGTCTCTGTTGATTTAAGTGATTAATGGCTTAGTGTCAGTAAAGTGTATACCTGATGTCGTCTGGAGAGTTGAGGAGTGAGCTGGCGTAGACTGGTACTGTCGTATGGCAGTACCGCTGGTAGTCCTGCCTTTCTCTGTGTCTCCAATAGCTCCTGCTCAAGTTGAATCACCTGTCAATCATTTACATCCTTTTAATATAAGATATAAGACTGTTTTTAGTTACAAAATTGATAAGACAAAGTAATGATAGTTAAATGAAATTAATAAAGGTAATTTGAAACCTTATATTGGAATGAAGATGTATGATAAATAAATATAAATATACTTTATATTCTTAGTATTTATTCCTGGAGCCTCTAAGGGTCAAATTCACAAAATGGAAAAATTTAAGTCCCCTTAGAGGGGAAAACCACAAATTTTTTTTAGTCAAATGTTATGTTTCTATTTTACACCCCTTCTTTCCTGCCTTCTATAAATAAAAATTTTATTACATAATAATGTCTACAAACTATATTTTAAAAAATCCGACAAAAATAACAATTCGGTCACTGTCCCCCACCTTCAAACACACGATGATCTATGGAAAACAAACAAATATTTTTTTTAATAAACAAATATTGGATTGCATTGTCAATAAAATATATTAAACAATAAACAATAGTTTAAAAACGGAAAACAATTTTAACACAGTGTTTTTTAATTAATAAGACTTGTCCCTGAAGTACATCATAAAAGGCGGCAAAAATGTAAAATGGACACCATTACAATAAGACCACGCTCGTTTAGAGTGGAAAACGTCACTGAAGTCGCCATGTTGGTTGTTTACAAATGTATGATATAAATACCAGTGTTTATTTTAATTAATGCAGAAAAGATCATTAATGCAGCTAATAAACGTTGAGTACCTTAATTATATGACAATTTGGTCACGTTGATTACTCAGAGACTAATTATAGTGTGGTGAAAAATAAATTAAATCTTAAACACATGTTTTAATCAGACAACTAGCCTCAAACTGAAACGATAGCGTAGGGCCTTGTTTTGAGTCTAGTTTACACAATGTCTAAAAATAACACTTAGGTCATGTATCGAGCTTAATTTTAGCGTGACCGAATTGTACATTAACAAGTTCATGTAGTAGGTTCAAGAAAAAAGATATTTTGAACTTAAATAAATAATTAAAACTTTGATGAGTGTGACCGAATTGTTATTTTTTGTAACATGCCTTTAAAGATTAAAAAAATAAATAATCTAGGCATGAAATTCAGCTCAGTTACATATATTTCACAATTTCTGGATTTTATATGTATTTAATTCCATGGTTAAAAGCTTGCTCATTGGGGTGTTGAAGATTGTAAAGAAAACTTTTGCAAAATAAATAGCTACAAAACTTGAAAAGTAGTGTAAATTTTAGATTATTATTAATTTATTATTATTATTATTATAATATTATTTATTATTTTTAAATATATATTATATATTTTTTATGCACAGAAAATAAATACATCTAATAGATACACTCATTTTGTATAACATTTCATAAAATCTTATGTGTTTTTTAGCCTCTTTAATGAGCGTGACATAATTGTTATATTTTTTAACCCTTTGTTCAGAATTTAAAAAAAAATAAAAAACCAGAAATTCAGCTCAGCTACATATATTTTACTATTCCTGAATATATTCTGGATTTAATTCTATGGTCAGAAGGTTCCTTATTTGTGCTTTAATTTCTCCTTTTACTCCCAGCAAATTGTCTTATTTTGTGAATTTGACCCTTAACCTGTATTCCAGTGTCCAGACTAGGGTAATAATGACTCATCCTATACTACAGCGTATTTACTAGTGTAGTGACTAACCCTACCATTCAGTCATGATGAGAATGATGACTCACCCTGTCCTTCAGAGTCTTGACAAGAGCATTGTACTCTGTGTCCTTCTCCTGTAATAGTTGTAAGTGGAACTCTTCCCGGTGAAGTAGGTCCTGTTCTCTTTGTTGGAACTCTCTCAGGAGTTTCTTGGCTTTTCCGTACTTCTTTTCTAAGGCAATGTACTGGCCCTGGAGCAACACCATCAACATCAACACACTCAACAGCAACACACTCAACAGCAACATATTCAATATCAAAGATATATCAATCTTCAGGGCTTTAGTCTACTAAACATTTGTGAGGAAGTAGAACGAGAAACATTTTAAGGAAAGACCTCCTCTGTGCCCCGACATCTCTATCCCCACAAAACTAGAATAGATGAGCTCGACCCGATGACGTGACAACATTGAGGAGGTTAGCGACGTACCTGCGACTGTTCCAACATATCTTGGTAGGAGGACACATCCTTCTTGGTGGCGTGCATGTTGCGTTCGGCCTCCCTGAGCTTCATACTGGCTTGCCGCAACTTCTCCACCATCTCCTCTTTGTCCGCTCCATTCTGCTCGATCTCCGACAGCTGACAGAGACACAATAGCTGTGTTACTCTCTCATGGTGTACTTACAAGGGTTTATGTTGTTCATATACATGATCCCTCTATCGGGGTTACCTTACATGTGTATTCATACACACGATTATATATGGCTGTGCAAGAACCACTTTTTCAACTCAAGACACTATCAAGATGAGGATATTAAAAAATATCGAGACACAGGAATGAGATAAGAAAACTCCCCTTTAAAGTATAAAAATGTAAATTAAAGTTTATTTAAGTAAATATATAGTTTATAAAGTGCTTAAGTTTTTGTTTTCATTTGGGCTGGCACTTCCTTTGGATTATCTTATAGTTCATTCAAACCCTTAAGACACAACACAACACAACACAACACATTTTAAATGCAATTAATAAAATAATAATCATTGCAATGTATACCATTTGTAATTTAATTTTATAGTGTAACAGTTTATGTCAAAGTTATAGATTGAGAAACAAAATATGTATTACCAAAAACATTTCTTAACAAAGGCTGTTTTGAGGGCGTGGGCGGGGGGAAGCGGTCTATTTTTGGGTCGTAAGGGTATTATTAGAAATAATAAATTCCCGGTTTGGGTTTTTAATTTCTTAGGGCTGTTATTTGCTATTTCATCAATATGATAGAAATAAAATAATATATATATATATTAATAATTTCTAATTTATTACTGTACTTTTTGTCTACCCTAATTAACTATAATATATTTACATTAAACTTATATATTTTATATTGGACAACCACAGCCTAAGCTTTTAGAAATTTATTTTTACACGTGGAGCAGTTAGCTTAGTGTTTTTCTAAGAGTTTATATTTTAATTCAAGATGGAGTGATTCAGTGTTTGGTTATGCCAAAATATTACTCTATTTGTGTTTAAATGTGTGTGTGTGACTACTTCTACTAAAAAAGACAGAAGAAAGGAAGATGTCACATTACTTTGTGCATTGGATTCTTCCCACATCTTTCCTATCTCCCTAGGTGGTTTTTCTTTTCTTAAATTTACACTTATTAGTTTATTTTTCCTCTTGCTTTATTTTTATTAATATAAAATTATCTAGCCATTGGACTGCCTCATTGATAAATGTATCTAATTTTTTTCAAATTTGCCAAATGTTTGAGATTAATTTTTACCTTTTGATATGAGATAGATTTTTTTTCCTTGAATTTTTTTGA
This sequence comes from Timema genevievae, assembly GCA_902155825.1. Taxonomy (NCBI): domain Eukaryota; kingdom Metazoa; phylum Arthropoda; class Insecta; order Phasmatodea; family Timematidae; genus Timema; species Timema genevievae. The sequence continues at coordinate 26,370 of CABFWO010002330.1, forward strand.
GATCTTTCGAGTCTTGCATACCCCTACACGATTACTCTCTCACAGTTGGTTCACTTACATGTGTTTTCACACACAATATTACTCTTTCACAGTATACTTATAATGTTTTTATCAATCATGTTACGATAAAGTATATAAAAAAATAACATAATTTTAATGTGAGGTAAAGTGCTTGGAAAAAATATTTAAATTGTAAATGTTGAGGAAATGGAAATGAGAATCGAGAATTCGGGGCTAAAATTAAGAAACTGATTGAAAGTGTGACATCACTAATTAAAATAAAACCTATTTCATCCGACACAATGTGTGACTTACCCTGTTTTTAAGCCTCGATATGTCAGCATCTTTCAAATGACTCTGCAAACACACAGGTGCGTAAAGAACATGCAGAACATAAAAATACTGGCCAAAAAACAAAGAGAAAAACTTTAACAAATGAAATACAACAGTTCTATGGTGAAATATCAAACAAAAATAGTAATTTCTACTTTAACAAAAATAAATGTGTAACTACATGTACTCATTAAAATAAAAGAGGCTGTATTTAATAAACATTGAAAGAAGGATCAAAGGGAAAATCTAGAACAACAGAAAAATTTAGGACTTAAAAGTAGAGTTGGGTCAAATCCAAATCTCTAATTTATCTTCAAATTCAAATTTGAATTCAAATCTTGGACTAATTATGAACAGGGGAGGAAATATAAATATAATATAATGATAGAAAATACAAATAGAAACATTATTTCATATAATTCATTCACTATAACATTCATATATTCAGTTAAGTGTTTGTGTATAACCTCAACAGGTAGTAAGATATATATATTTTTTTACATCCATTATTGTTTCCAGCCTGTGGTCTGGGTCAGTTTTTTTATTGAAGTAATAAATTTTGCACTACCAGCTTTCTAGGCCTGTCATAGCTGAGAGGGTGACAGTAGCAATAGTTTTTGTCGGACTCTAGGGTGGTCCTTTCTAGCTACACCTCCCTGTAGTATGTCAAACAGATTTAAAGATTTTAATAGGGTTGTGCGCAACTTCAAAAGACATGTCTTGTTTAGGAAAAAATATCAGGTTTGACTTCGCTCCTAAAACAAAGTGTAGCTTCGACAATTAAGAAACTTTGCCAGTAAAAATACTGACATTTAAAGTACTATATTTATGTTTAATTGTTGCCATTCTAGTGTTATATATATTAAAAATTAATATTAATATTGAAAAATTGGAGGTAATTGAATTGCATGCTGGGATAATATCTTTATTTTTCATATTAGATTGTAATAATTCAATATTTGTTCAATAAAACATTTTATAAATTATTATAAAGTTAAACAAGATAAATAAGAATAATATAAATTTTTTTCTCGCTTATAACAGTTAACAAAAGATATTTGAACCAAGATTTGGCTTTGAGAATATTTAATATATTTTGTTCGTTACAGTCAACAAACGATAAAATAACCGGCAAGAGTAAGGAAAGTGGACTGTATTCGACAGGAAGTTGCAATAGGAATAGGTTACAGCGTCCAATTTGAGGTTCGCCAACAATGAAGGCCTACCTTGTGGGTTGCTGGGTTAGAGTGAGAAGGAATAGGAAACAAGGAGCTAACTCAGTGGAACTCTCGAGCTCTTGTTAGGGTTTCTTGACAAGAGAGTCCACTTTAGGGCCTGTAAAACATGACTCACATGGCCAACGATTTTTACAGCAATTAGTGCACCCATTATGGCAGACAGCCTATACGAACTGAATACCGTGCACACTCTCCAAAGACAAAAAAACCTTCCTTTCCCTTCAGTTCTCAAAAACGGAGGGAAACCCTCAAAAACGGTGAGAAACATTCAAAGAACTAAGAAACAAATACAAAACCAATATAAATAAAGAGCTATACCAAAAGAAACTAGGTTAAACAAATTAATACACAAAAGCTAATTTACAATATTAAATATATACAGTTCAGAGACTGAACATATTTAATTAAAGTTCACTTTGAATTGTAAAAGTAGACTTTGCAAACCCAAAGCTTTTACCATATTCACATTTTTTTAAGTTTCTAAAAAGTACATAGAAGATATTCCAATTTTGGACAGGCCTGGAAGCAAACAGAATAAATCTAACTAAAACACGGCCAGCCTGGGCCTACCTCTTGAAGAAGTGTCCGGATAGAGTCTGCATCACTGGCGCTGGGAGACATCGGCTCTTGTTCCGACACGCCAACACTGCTATTGTTGTCCGGAGGACTTGCGGGACCCTCTGAAGAGGAGGAGGTGGTGGGGGAGGTTCCTGTGAGGGGCAGGGTCATGCTACTGTCTGGGGACAGAGACCCAGGCTCCACAGAGTGTTGTAACTTAGAGCGGGGAAGTAGGACCTGATTCTGTAGCTCCATCTGATGCCTCTGTTCAGCTCGCTCTCTGTCCGCCTGGAAACAAACAACTCTGGGGTCAAAGCCAACACATCCAGCTAAGACAATCTTCAGCATTCTTTGTCCAGTAGCAGCAGTGTAAAGTTAGAACTGTGTTCCTGTCCAGTGGCAGTAGCATAAAGTGTCAACTGTGTTATTTTCATTGTTAAATCATGTTTGTTACTTTTGTTTGTTACTTTTATTTGTTTCTTTCCCTCCTGTCTTATAACTTATTCTATATAGTAAATATTGACAAGCATTTCCCAATTATTATAAAAAAAAGCTTTATACAGGGTGGGGAAGAAAGTTTTGACACATTTAATAACACTATTCTTTACTATTTCAACTAATAGATGCTTTCAAACTAAACTTTAAATAACAACAAAATATTAACAATTTTCTACATACCTTGGAATTATTCATTAAAAAAATAATAGTGTCCTTAAAATTGAGCCTACCCATAAATGCAGGGTTCTAAGCAAATAAATGTATTAAAAAAATATTTAATAATTCAACATTGTTGTTTTTTATTTATTTTAGTAACATATCTGGGCATCTTTTGTAATTCTTATGGAATTTTCAAACCATGCTAAAAATAGTTATTGAAATATTTTCATTAAAGTGTTTCCATTTCAATGCATTTTAAATGAAAAAAAAATTAAAAGATTTATTTATTTTCTTTGTAAAATTAAGCTAGAGTGTTTGTTTATAACACATCATTTAATGAATAATTTCTTCTTTTTAAATATGGGTTAATTTCAATAATCACACCGATATTGAGCTCTAACGACTCTCATGTCAACACTAGTAAAAATACGTGGTTTTAAATACAACTTCTCCTTCTACAAATAGTTATTTTAGTTGATAATAGGTGCTGTTAGTGTGATCGTTACCCATTACAAGCTAGTATCATTTTGCAAACGTCGGCTAACCTGCTGTATCGGAATCCAGGCGGCAGTGGAAGGTGAAGCTAATCTCTATGACATTCTCGAGTCAATTAAACATTAATACCATGTGCATTATAATAAGAAGGGCCAATGTCCAACTATGAACATTTTTGTAATTAAATATAAACATCTTAATGTATTAAGTAACTAAATTACTCATAACGTCTTTACTGCTGTGTGAATAAAGATAGTTGGTCCCTACTTTCTTGTAGGAGGCCTATATGAGTCTCACTCTAATGATACATTATTTTCATAGAAAAAAACCCATATACATTATAATAATTATTTATTTTAATTATTTTAATTTAATTTTTTAAATATTAAATTTTTTAAATTATTATTGTTACGCCCTCTCTATTACCTCGTAGTTTAAGGCCACCGTAAACAACATAACGAGTATAGAGGGGCATAAGCTATGTGAAACATAATATAAATAAATAAGGAAATAAGCAGAGATTTTAAAGTAAATAGTCATTTAATAAGCAAGTTTTTTCAACAACATCAACATTGTGGCCTAGACAATCCTAGCAGCGAAAGTATTTGCGAACATAGATAGATATAGGAAAACATTCTTTGGTAATACACCCTAAACATTATTATTATTTATTAATAATGGTTTAGTAAAAGAAAACCTAAGTTTTACTATGGAAAATTTTCTTGTTACAACAATAAGAACTGGATTAATACCAATGATAAATGATAACTGCATTTCAGGCTATTCTCACAAGATATATGCAAACGTAAA
>CABFWO010002330.1:41737-73958 GCA_902155825.1 Timema genevievae
CCAATCCCCTGACCCAGGTTTCATTCTATCGGAACTCATCAGGGAGGAGTGTGAAACGTGCAACGCAACTTCCTAAAAGAGGAGACCAAAAAACACAAAAGGGAAAAAATGGAAAAATTGTAAAGAATGATAGGACACATAGATAGGAACAAGTAAAAGGTAAAACATAAAGGACAAACACAGGAAAAGGACATTGGATGCGAATATATAATATATCTCAATATCATTCTTTACAATTTTTCCATTTTCTCCCTTTTGTGTTTTTTGGTCTCCTCTTTTAGGAAGTTGCGTTGCACGTTTCACACTCCTCCCTGATGAGTTCCGATAGAATGAAACCTGGGTCGGGGGATTGGATGGTGACTATCAATTTTCTTTAAGAGGCAACCATTACCTCTTTGTTCAATGGCAGCAATGTAAAGTGTGAACTGTGTTCTTCTTTTCATTGTAAAAGCCATTTGTGTGCGTTCCTTTTATATGTTTCTATCCAGCTTTCCTGTACCTTCTTCCAAATATAATGCAATTGCCTCATATAGCGAAAAGAGGTTTTCCTTATTGAGATATAAGGAAATGTAAGAATCACAAGCAGTTAGAAATTTGAAATGTTTCATATTTAGTTTATTAGTCCTTAACGTAATAATCATGCAGAATCACTTCTTCGGTTCCAATTCTATTCATCTAGGCGCAGTTTTGTATGCACCTTATATGGGCTTTCACTAGAAATGATCTTACAAGGAAATTTATTTCAATTCAATTTAAATGCTCATAAAAGTTGATGTTCATACTTTAAAATGAAAAATAAGATGGTTAAACTAATATTTATAGTAGACAATATTAAGTAGTAAATGTGTTTTTTTATTTAAATGTAGTAAGTTTGATCAAATATTTCAATGTTAATCAACATTGATTTTTTTAGACAGGTTAACCAACAAAGTTTTATAACTAAATAGTAACTAATGATAGTTTTGTAGGTGAACGTATTAATACAAATATCTTAGGTTCGAAAACAATCAATATGTATTCTCAATGTTGAATTTTTAATTTAACTGAAATTACAAAATAAGAAAGGAGCCATGTAAAATCGTAAAAATAATAATTATACAAGTAATTAGTGATCTATTTATCTAATTGTCCTGTCATGGCAATGCAATGTCAATCGAGGATAGTTAAAAATGGATGACAATATTAAATTAGTCTACCCGTCAAAAGTAGTTTTAGAGCTCTATTACGTTATTAATGTGAAATTTGATATTGATTTAAAAAATTTGTTAAGTTACCAAGTGAAAATGCTGATATCATCTAGATTAAATAGCCTATACATACCAATGAGTTTTAAAAATTGATTTGTACACACCTCAAGAGAAATCTTGGAATGACGAGCCTACAAAACTTTCGATCTCGATCCCTAGCTTCAATGATGAGCTCGGCTTGAAGCTCAAAATCATAGTATTTGCAGAGCCCTAGTTTACAATGGATTATGCTATTCTTGTTAACATTTTGAGAGTCATAACAAAAATATCTAAAAATTCTACTGAGTTCTTTTATACTATCATGACTTTTATTTGATTTTTCTCTGTCATACCAAATTTCCAGAATTTTCCAGGGGCATGACAACTCTGATATTTAACTTGATTAGTTTTATTTTTGTAATTTTATTTCACAATCCCTAACAATGTAAGGTAGCAGTATCTTGCCAAGGGTGGATGAGATAAGTGGAGGAATCAGAGGAACTGCACCTGTGTTTGTACTCGGGATCTAATTGTTACCTGGATCCTGCTGTCCTTGGCTGCTGCTCCTTGGTCTGTTATTGTCTTGACGAAGATCCCCAGCTTCTCTAGACCAGCGTCTGCACCCACCCCCATACCTGTCAATAATAACACAATAACATAGAGGTGTGCAATAATAACACCGATAGATTTATCTTTCTCATTAGAGATTAGTTTAAGTAAGCATTTTAAATTCTGAGATGAGTTTGAATGAAAAAATATGAGTTTTATTTGATTTGAGTAATATGGAGAAATATTTCCACAGTAAATATTTCAACACAAATTTCTGTAATGGATCTGTGTATAAAGATAAATTTACATTTTTAAGAGTTTTTTTTTTGTGTGGGTGAAAAAAGATGTGATACAAACAAGTTCAGATTTTTAACTAAATTTAATATAGCAATAACATTTTTTGTTTTGTAAAAATCCATTATACTATGAAATAAAGTGCAGCATTTTATTATAATATGATGTTATAAAATATGGCTGAATCGTAGAAAAAGGAAGTCCAAACACGAGTAAAAACCCTAACACATATTTACAAAAAAACTTCTATATACTGTACATCTTCGACTCTGAGATGCACCTTTTATGCAATTTAAACATCTATAAAAACGGGGTGTGTCTTAGAATAGCAGTTTTCTTGCAATTTGCAAATGGCACCACACCTTTTGTTTCCAAGTAGAAGCTCCACCTACATGTATGCCCATTTAAGGATTACTTGAGGAAAGAATATGAATCCTGGCCGTTGACTTACTGCCTTCCACTGACACCTTTCGAAAAAATTAAGAAAGCACCAGCATCAACATTGGCAGAATGGGTATTTCCAGCTAATCCCAGAAAGAATAGTGCAGCATTCATTTAAAAATGTTGCATCGCCAACACTCTCAAAGACTCAGAAGACAAGGTGCTATGGGAGAATGGCGATAAACAACAGCTAAGAAAAATCAGAATGATATTGACTAAGAATGAAGTGATACCACCTACTGATAAATAAGGTACTGCCTGTATTTTGATAGTAAATTGAATTCTGTATAAAAATATTTATTAGATATAAGATAGCCTTTTTGCTTTTTTTCTGTTGGTGGTAATGAAAAATTAAGGTGCGTCTTACAATCGATGGTGTCTTAGAATCAAAGATATATGGTAATAAGATCCTGTAAGACTGAGCCCATGTAGTCCATAACTTTAGATAATCCAGACACAATTTTCAGAAAGTGGGAGGAAAAAAAAAATCCAAGTTAAATTAAATAAATTTAAATCATAACAAACTCAAAGCTAAAAGTAAATGGTTGGAAACACAATGTATTTTTCTATAACTAATATAGTTAAAATACTGTGATAAGATATACGGTAAATGTAATACTAAAGTACAGGTTACATTTTACACATGATGAATATACATTTTATAAAACTTATTCAACTGTGGTTTAAAATTTGTGTAAATATCTGTCCCCCTAAAAAACTTTCTGTATTCTCTCGTTATATTAAAATGAGTTTCGGTCCCAATAAGTTTGTATTAACGAGATCGAACTGTATTTAAATGCTCCTTGTTATCTTCCTCAGCAAGTGGTAGACTCAACATGTAGTTGGATTCAATGGCGCCAACTTATTTGTTAAAGGATAAAAACTTGTTCTAGATATTGTCCCAGGTAGGGGTGTGTGAAGTCCACTTTTTTAATTAGAAGCATACTTGAATCAAATATATGAAATATTCTCATAGTTGAATTGTACATCGAATATATTTTGTTAGTTGTTTTGTGGTTGAAAAAATATTATATTTTGGTTATTTATAAAACTTTACACACTAACAATTACTATGAAAATTTTACAAGAGCATAAGCTTTGGGCCGATTCAACTAAACGTATAGTTTGCTCTGAGCAAACAAAAGAACATCTTGCGCTCTACACACCATTGCTGTGACAGGATCTTCCCCCTCCTTGGAGCGGATATAACAATGCGAGGGTAAGTGTGATTTTCCGTTCTACACCCCTTATTTTTTCTATAAGTTTGATCGTATGGTTTTGGATATTCCACCCAACTTAACTGTTCTCAATGTCTTGAACTAACCTGGAGAAGGAACGCTCTATGAAAGAAATACTCCATACCTAGGTCAACCATTATGATGGTATGGGTGGACTCACCGTAAACAGGATGCATGAATTAATTATTTCTCCTTCTGAGAAACCTTGTATGAGCAGTGATATATTTTCTTCTTCTGCTAGATAATTCTATTAACTATGTTTAGCTCAAATAATATTGTTAGGATGTAGGTTATTAATATTTCTCCTTTAGAAATACCTTGTATAGGTTGCTACCAGTATATTTAACTATGTTTTAGTTTGCAACTTAATAACTATGTTAAGAGAGACGTAGCAAGGCACTTGTTTGAGCGCAGCATAAGCTAGGTTAGTTTAGTAATAATGATTTAATAACTGTGCTATCACTGAGGAGTGAAATTGCAATACAAGTGCCAATAAGCTACATGGCCTCCTTAAGAGAATTGTAACTTGTATTATAATCTTTTTTATAGTAACAATGATACCCGAGGGTTTTTTAGGGCAGTTCTAAGTGGCAAGTAAGGTCTTTTGAACATGGCTTTAATTTTTCTTTTTTTATCTACTTTCCTTATTTCCATTTTAGTCCAGGCAAATTAGAAAAAAGAATGGAAAAAATTCCAACAGAGATAAAAATTGGAGGATATCACCAGTATGGTATTTAAAACAACATACTAAAAGTCCCCGACAATCCGAGTTGTGCTCCGGCCGCCATATTGGAAAATGGCAGCTGAACGGTGACGTTTGATCATAATTGCTTTATTAACTGAAAATGGTGAAGGCTGAGCCGAAAATGTGTTCAGACATAAATTAAAGAAAATAAAATTTCCAATAACTTTAATAAGATAATTTTTTGTGATTTAACCAACTATTTCACCGTTAATATATGTAATTTCTTTACAGGTGCTGCCCGTTCTGGAGCTTGGATGTATGTGATCATCTGAAATTCAATTTAATAACATTTTTGGCAAGGCAACAATGGATATAAATCATCATTCCTCTTGATGGCAGCTTCAATGATTTGATCCTTGAATGTTAAGGATCGAACTTCAAATATTTGAAGTCGTCTTTTCACATTCTTTTTCGTTTCTGCTTGAAAATCACAAACTTCACTGCAAAACAAGCAATCACGTTTGAAGTCAAATATGGTACTGCTGATCGAAGTAGTATTGATTTTTGTGGCGAACGATTACTTGCAGCAGTAATACTACTCTCACGAGTATAGTCTTTACGGCACTTATTATGTAACCTCACATTAGTCTCATTTTCCAATTTCTCAAATATTCCATCTTTTCGACATTAACTGCTACTCTTTATAGCATTCAAGCCTTTTTTCACAAACACAGTGTCATCTTCACTCAACTTTTGTTCACAGATAACACAATCTTGATTTATATCCATTGTTGCCTTGCCAAAAATGTTATTAAATTGAATTTCAGATGATCACATACATCCAAGCTCCAGAACGGGCAGCATCTGTAAAGAAATTACATATATTAACGGTGAAATAGTTGGTTAAATCACAAAAAATTATCTTATTAAAGTTATTGGAAATTTTATTTTCTTTAATTTATGTCTGAACACATTTTCAGCTCAGCCTTCGCCATTTTCAGTTAATAAAGCAATTATGATCAAACGACACCGTTTATCTGCCATTTTCCAATATGGCGGCTGGAGCACAACTCTGATTGTCGGGGACTTTTAGTATGTTGTTTGAAATACCATACTGGTGATATCCTCCAATTTTTATCTGTTGGAATTTTTTCCATTCTTTTATGAAATTTTGCCTAATTTTACTGGACTATTTGCCTAATTTCTGTATAGACTATAGCTGTGGGATTTTCCCCTACCGCTCTTGTTGTACACCATGTCAGTTTAATGAGCGTTTTATGTCCTTCTGGCTTTGTCTGGGTAACTGGTAAACTAAGTTACCCAGAACTTTCCTGTGCCCCAGTATATTTATTTATGTGTCACTTTGTGGGCTTTGTTCCCAGCCATGAAGTATAATTTGTAAAGGCTTTCCCAATTAGGATTGGGTCCCTCAATTTCCTCTTTTAATGTCCTTAAACGGCCCAAAGCGCCATATTTGTTATGGCCGTTGTTAATATTATGGTGATCACCTGAATTGTGTAAAAATCGTGCTGTAACGAAAAATTGTTTTGTTTCAATGGTTTATCATTAGACTAGTTACTGGAAGTCCTAGCTATAAGGTTAAAACTTAACTCTCTTTCAAATATTCTGTTAATTCTCTTTGATGTCTAAAAAAACTGTGAAGTTACAGTCCACTTCACCTGTTAAGGGGACAGTTACCACTTGGTGTATTTTTGTGTAAAAGATTAAATTGATCTAATATCCATGAAATAACTATTCATTGTACTCTGAAACTTAGCCAACATTAAACTTGCCTTTATTTAACCCGTTGTCTATGTTTTGTAAAAATCCTTGCCCATTAAATATTAGGGTTTAATAGATAGGGCAGAGGGTTCATAATATCTAGTTCAGTCACCTGTGTGTCTAGACCTTTAGCCGCTCTGGTGTCAGATAGCGTTGCTCAGGGTACACCATAGGAGGTTGTCTACACGCACCCGCGATGAGATGATAGTGATTATGAAGTTGTGGGGCCAGTAATGATCTTAAACCTAACTTAATCAACTAATCAACCAAACCCTGGAGCTCGTTGGGATAATTCCCCTTTCAGGAAAATTACTCATGGTACCAGCCAGGAATTGAACCCGGGACCCCTAGGTTCGTAACCAGGTGCACAAGGCCTGTTAGAATGGCAATAATTGACCATTATTGGCGAAGATTTTTAATTGATGAAAATATAATTTTTTCGAAGCAAAGTCAACATTTGTTTCAAGGACATGTCTAAGTTTCGAAGCTTCGCACACTCCTAGTCCCAGTTAAGAAGCTGGAAACTGGCACGCCATTGAAACACAAAGTCTAGAAAACCACCCAACCTAAATATTAATTAACCAGTTTATATTTAAACCCTGCTGTAACAGTAGCAACATCATGTCACCACATACAATAGCAGAACCTAAAGGGAATTTTTGGTCCACCAGATACATTTTCACCCTTCAACAACTACGTGTGACAACATATATAGTTGTTTGTAAATATGTGTCATTGTATTTACTTTTATTTGTGCATCTTATTCTACAATTATATACTATAAATTAATTTTTTAAACCCGACTTGCCTATAATACTGAGCCCCAGCCCCTCGGGGCCCTTTGTGAGCTCCACAGGGAACACCTCCATCTTCTCAACCCTCTTCTCCAGCTCGTATTCTGCTGACGCAGCCACAGGATCTACATCCTCGTTGCGCCGGTCGTAGTCGTTGACGGAGAACGTGCTGAACACCTGACGACAGACACACCTCATTGGGTCTCACTGGTTCAAAGTTCACCGGCAAAAGGGACCTCCTGAACAAAGCGTGCTCAGTAACATCGCTACACAGACATTGAGTGTCAAGTGTGATTGTTTGGAGCTCTAGATCACATTTACAGCGAGCTCCAAACCAGTCATTCTCCTGATGGTTTAGAGCCAAGTGGTGCCATAGTACTGTGCACTAACCTTGATGGGGCCAGTGCTGAAGGTGACCTTGGTGTTCTTCTTGACAGGCATAGGGTAGTCAAGCTCCTCCTCGTCGTCAGACTCCGGGAGACCTGGGACCTCCATCCAGAAGTGACCGTCCTCAAAGTAGTGGACCCCGTTCTCGATGATCACCTGAGAGACACAACTTTGGACAGTCAAATGAAGAAAGGATAGGGCACCGGGGACTGTCAACCACAACCCTGGTCCAAGATATTCTACCCCTAGCGGGTTCTACTCCCCTGCTGCTACACTACCCCTAGCAGGTTCTACTCCCTTGGTACACAACCCCTAGTAGGTCCTACTCCCTTGGTACACAGCCCCTAGCAGGTCCTACTCCCCTGATACTTCACCCATAGCACTTACCACCTTGCCTGGCTGTGGGGGTGCAAAATCCGTGTCGAACCGATGGCAGTCCCCCTCCTGATCGTTGAGGCTACTCACAGAGCCCAGCAGACCAGACTCGGAGCCAGTCTGTGAGCCGATGTGACTCGAGGTCATGGAGTCCTCCATGGTGACACTCAGCTCACTGCGGGACCTGGATCAAGAGGTTACAGAGCTGTGTTACTGAGAAACTGCTCCTCAGTCAAGAGTTGGTGAGACCAATGTGACCCTTGTACAAAACTAACTCGTTCATCTGAAAGTCAGGGCTGTGGCGTATGAGTCAGGAGCAATTTTTGGGTGGAGTCTGTGTCCGCAAAAATGTACCGATTCTGGCATCAAAATAAAATCTTATGTGATTATAATGATATATGCTAATATATCATTTTAATTTCATACCCTTTTTATTTATACTTTTTTTATTCTTTAGGATACATATTTGTAATTTGGATTGACAACTGTATTCTAACATAAATTCACGATGTCAAAGAAGCTTCCCATGAAGTAATCCGTATTGGAGCATTTTATTGCAGTAAGTTTGTTATTACTAATTAATATACTTTAGCCATTTATGAAGGAGTCGGACATTAGAAAAATAGAGGAATATGAGTCGATGGCTTGGCACTTGACACTTAGTCCACACCCCCTGAATGACAGCTATTGGCTATTATTTCCAGATAGCAGAAAACAACATGCAGCCTTAACAGACATTGAAATGGATTATTAATTTGCTTGGTAAATTAAATTAAAAGCTATTAGTGTTAAGTGCACAGATTAAAAAAGCTTTGCAGTGAATTTTTAAAGTAAAAGCTTCAACAGCCAGTAGTATGTTTATTTCTTAGAAATCATTTATAAAATGTCCCATCGTTTGTAAGTGGCCAGTATCTAGATATTCATAATTAATATTAAAGAAAATAGAGAATAAATGTGCCCAAACAAATATGAAGGGAAAAACAAATAGTTGTGTGTTGATGCAAGAACAAGTTTTAATAGTCAAATTGTGCAAAGCAAGGTGAAAAAAATATATATATCAGAACAAGTACAATTATGTAGGTTAAGTTTTGACAAAACTTTAATGAATTTCCATCCATTGTTTGGGTTATCCCAGTATAACCACCGGATGGCTACGAGTGCCATATGGTGCAGGCCAGTTCTGGTGGGGGTGTCTACCTGTAGTCCAGTGTGGATTCCTGTATCAACGAGTCGCTAGTGACCGAGAGAACATCGGCCAACCACTCCGGGTCCTCGGGTTCCTTGTCTTCAGTCGGGGACAGTAGCCGGACCACCTCCTGTGCCTCCTCGTCCGAGAGCAGGCTTTCCTGCCTGCGGGGCCCACAAACCACGTGCCCACATACAGCAACACCTCAACATTACCTTGATCGGGGGGTCGCCACTGATATTTTTGAGTTAATTTACCTCAACTTTCACGAACCCGCTGTTTATTAATTTGAATTGTTTTTATTAAATATTTAGGGTCTGCAAGATCTCAAATTCGCAGATCAAGCCTTAGGCTTTAATCGAAGCTCAAGTTTGAGCTCGACAGCTTTATAGGCTTGGAAAATGGCGCTTGTATTTCTGCGCTGTATTGTGTGTCTGTCAGAGACAACTCATGGTTTACTATGCTTTCTGCTTGTCTGGATGTTGTATTTTGTTATTATAAATGTGTTTTACTAACGTCCGGGTCGTACACATATGTACCAATTAAGTTAATGTTTTAGGGATGAATAAGGTTGGATTTAGAGGAATTGTACCCGCATTTGTGTATGGGAAGGGAAGAAAGAGCAAGAGAAATAAAAAAGGTTAGTGTTAATAAAGAGAGAAGAAAAAGGAGACAAAGAGGGAAAAAAAGAAAGAAGAGAGGGGAAAAAGAGAGAAAAGAGGAAAAAATATGGAATGAAAGAGAGACAGGAAAAAAGACAAAATAAATAGAGAAAGGAAAAAAAGAGGAAATAAAGAGAGAGATAGAGAGATAAAAAACAATTATTCAGTAAAATCAACCCTCAGTACACCAGACCAATATTTTAAACCCGATCTCCCAGTCCAGTATAGTGTTATTTGCCCTATAGTTGTAATTTCAAAGCAAATGTCTTTTGCTAAGAAACTCACCCAGGCTCAACCTGCAATGAAAGAACTTGATCTCGCAGACACTTTGCGCATTCAACAACATTAGCTAAGTAAAACGTTTATTTTGATGTTCAACCTTAAATTGATTCCAAGAATGTTGCTCGTGTGAGGTTTTGCTGTATTTCAGTTAGTTCAAGCGAGCATTAAGTACACTTTTGTGTCTTTGGGACTTCACCTTTTTTTTAAGTTTTAAAACTGTATTTACAAGTTAATTAGTTGTCCACACAACTGGGTTATAAGACATACCAAAGTTAAAATATTGTCCAAATCAATAAGAGGACATTTTTATTAAAGCAAAGTCGCAATGCACGGCGTACTCTATTAAATTAACCTAAGTTAATATATACATTTTGAGTTTAAATTTAGATAAAATTTCAAGAAATATTTGTTAGCACCACAAAGTAAATATCATAAAACCATTATTTTTAGGTTGGAGCCCTCAAATCCTTGAACCCTTAAGTATATTCAATATTCAAGGATTCGAAAAATATCAGGATTGAGACTCATTATAATTATAGGACAAACTTTAAAACCAGACCCCAGACCATTAATTTAACACTTAACTAGTTCAAGCATCATTTTTCAATTAATTCAATTATAATAGAGATACAGCTCATATCCATAATTATAATAGAGATACAGCTCATATCCATAATTATAATCATTCATCCCCTAACCTTCGCCTTTTATACATACTTAATTGTATAGCATTGATTTCTTAAACTTAACTTAATGTTTAAACATTATAATTAGTGTTATTATTGCAAAAATTGTTAACATTTAATTACAATTTTCTATCATTTCATTATATTTATATTACTTCATTTGCTCACAATTTTTTTTTTACCAAGATTCGAATTTTAATTAAGGATTCTAGTAGATATGATCCAGCTCTAAGTATGATTAAATAAATATTTAATTTTTTTAATAGCACCACGTCTTACTAACCTATCAGCTTGTTCGCCTATGTACTAATTACACAAATGTGTTAGGAATGAGGAAGGTTGAATTTAGAGGAAGTGCACCCCCATTTGCATGAAGTGAGAGTGAAAAAACATTTAAGGGAAACCACCCTCAGTATTGAATATCCTCATCTCCGGCAGTCTAGTTTATTCCAAGAGTAGCGTCTTAGACCATGGGGCCACTGAAGTAGGTAATCTCTGATAATAAAACTTTATAAAAAACAAACAAAATTGTGCTCAGAAGTGGAAATACTGTGCAACCACTGTGCCAGGAAGTAAGAGCTTTCAAGTTATCACTACACGGGTTGTTACATGGATCATGTTGGAATATCATCTGCTTAGAGGCAGGATTCAAACTAAGGACATGCTGTAGTTAAATTATAAAGTGACGACAAAATATCAGGGAAAAAAATTACCCTACATTTTCCTTCTCTAGAAACACAAATTTCCTTTACTAGCAATGCATTGCCATACTAAGCTAAAGGTCCTGGGTTTGATTCTCGTGTCCATGAGTCATTTTTCAATTGAGAGAATATGATATTTATATGCGGCTGTAACCATAATTAACAAATATAATAGCTTGGCTATTTAATCTACCCCACAAGAATAGTTAAGAATGTTCATTAAAAAACAAATCAAAATAAAGTAGTCTCATTAAATGAAGGGGGATGTGACAGAGAAAATGCCTATCTCGAATTGCTGAAAACTTTCATATAAAATACACGAAGGAAATTAACAGAGAAGGGATGTTGTGAGTTAAATAACACTTAGGGCTGTTGTACAAGTACCGACTAAACCGGTGTTGGTGCAGGCACCAATATCACCATGGGTTGGTGTACACACAGTTTCGAGGGTGATGACAAACAATTGACATGGCTCTCGTGCGTAAGAGGAGGTTTCTTTTGCTATGTTTGCTTCATCTCCAGAGGAGGTGAGATTAAAAGCAAATAAGAAGAGAATTTTGGGAGCGTCCTATAGTTTCTGTCCCACAAAAACACTCAGTTCTCCACATATTCTATCAAGGTCACCATGTCGTACAAAAACTTGCTAGACACATTATCCAACAAATATAGGACATAACTAGAATGAAAGCGCAAGCACCTAACCTCTAAAAAGACAGAACCAAAACAATGCCAGATCACGATCAAACGAGTGTGAACCTGCAACGCACTCTGATATCCGTGTATTTATTGAGGTGGCAGCTGGCATCACTCCGACATACCGGTAGTCGTTATGATAATGTTGTAGTGTTGGCATCATGCACTTCCTGGCCATAAGATTATATGAAATTTCAGCACCATCGATATTGGCGCAGGCACCAACACCAATTTTAGTGGTGTGTATACAACCGGCCTTAGGAAAAAAAATCCCTACGCAATCAACTAACCAGATAGAAAACTAGTAACTATAGATGATAAGATGACTGTACATTAGGAACAGACATGGTAGATAAAGCAAGCACATTAGACACAGAAGACAATACCTCAACTTTACTTAAGTTGTAACATGCAGTTGTATTTCTAACCAACCAAAAGGGTGGGGAAAAGGTTCAATATTCGTACACCTACCATTAACTGACCCCTCTTTATGTCACAACACACCACTATATTACAAACATTTGTTCCTCTTGTTGATCCAATTTAGATTTAAAGGCCAGATTCATAGTCAGACATAGTGCGATTCAAGTGCGGCTTGATACCAAACACACGACACCTACTTATACCAGAATAGAATGGGTTAGTTTAATAAGCAAAACTGGCCCATTCCATTCTAGTCTAGGTCGGTGTCATCGTGTATTTGGTTTTGAGCCGTACTTGAGGTGCACTAATTATGACTATGAATCTGGCCCTTATAAAAAGAGGTATTAAAGATATGCATCTTAAATATACAGCCAAATATACCATTTTCCCTCAATGTGACCCCTGAGTAATAAGGGTGGTTGGGCGGGGGGATATTATATTTAGCAATTAGATTCCCTATGGTCAGCGTGTCCATCATGGCGCTGGAATCTCAACCTTATAGATGCCATCGTTCCACCTTCACCTTTTTTTCCCATGTGGTTTAATTGAGTGACCGAAGTACAAGATGCTCTTAAAACACATGCCACCATTTTTCTTTTCTTTTGCAAATCTTCAACTACCACCACCACCAATAGATTCCTACCTGTGCACTTTGAGTGCAATGAGAAACCATAGTAGCCCATGCTAGAATTAATAGAGTACTTAACTAATTAATACTGTAATAACTACAAACCATGCTGGACTCACATGCTTGGTTTTAAAACCATAAAAAATGTTGATTGTTTTCCTAGCAAGATAAAGACTCAAGTGTCGTTTATATTTCCTACTATGTAATAATACACATCAAAATATGTTTAAAAAGTATCAACCTTGTTTGTGTTTAGTATCCAAAACTAAGGTTTGATTAGTTAACTAATTTATTCCTGTCTCAATGACGTTGTCTACTTGAGATTTCATAGCTATTTCGCAAAGCTGGTTGCATCTTAACTTGATGCACTTAAGCACTTTAAGCGTTCACACTTAGACACCAATGTACGAAATAGAAAGAAGGGGAATAAAATGAGTAGTTCACCCTGAGAGTCCTCTTATTTACATACAGATAACACTTCCCCTCCTTCTATGACGAGTTTACAGTCACTTTACTATGTGTTCCTGGACAGCACGACTTGATTTTTATATATTATTACTAGCACCACGTCTTATTACCCGTTTGGGTTGTACGCACTTGAGCTAATGTGTAATGGTAGGGTGATTGTGAGATGAAATGGAGGACCTACAGTTTAGCGTGGGATCCGAACCACGGTGGAGGCCTGGCATTCCTCACATTCACAAGTTGTGATTAATACACGTCTTGTCAGAGGTGAAGGAAGGGTTTGGCAATCAGGTAAATCTATGCCGAGACCGAGGATTGAACCTCGAACCCGCAGCACAGAAGTCTGATACCTTACCCCTTGACCACCAGATCACCTTGATTTTTAGAGTTACCTTTTCCTTGTTTACTATTCTAGACATTGCTACCCCAGACTTTTTTAATTTACATTCTGGTGGAAGATTCCTACTGGACATTATTGTGAATGAAACAAATAACCTTAGCTGTAGAGGATTTTTATAAAATATGTGTACAAAAAAAATACTTCAAGATAAAATAATTTTGTGACACTGTAGGACTATTTTTAGAATTATTTAAGCATTTACAGTTTTTATTTAAATGTTATATCTGTAAAATTTGCTGAATAAGACTTAAGTTCATTAATATGGGAAATGATATTTTGACCTGCCGTGACATCACAGGTAGGCAACATCCTTCAGTTTAGAACAATGGTTATTGACAACTTACTATAGAATGTGAGGAAGCGGAGGGTATATCAAAATAAATGTACACACATTTAAATAGAGAGGGTAGGAAAATCATAAGATTTTTACAAGTGGCCAAGTGCAGTGTGAGCCTGTTGCCTTAAGAATGCTAGACCCCTAATGTGGGTGGATGGTTGATAAAATAAGCCAAAAGAGCTAATTAAATTATAGGCTTACTTTTATTTTGAAATCATAGTTTTAATCTGTACAAGTGTTTGGGAGAAGTAGGTGCTGCCAATTAAAGAAAATAAACTCACCGTATTTTCTTTTCCAGAATTCTGCGAATGTGTGAGTATGAAGGCGAGGCATTGCAGAAGGAGGGAGAAGAGCACACAATAACAACAGGTCATTAGTTCAATACCAAGCAGCAGTTGTTAGTTTTTATTTTTAAAGTTAAGAGCTGTTAAGAACCATCATCTTTTAAAAGAAAGTATGTTTCATTTTTATTTATTTCCGTTTGACAAAATATTTGAAACCAATTATTTCTTGGAATAAATTATCAAAATATGAAAACATACTTTTAAAAAAAGAGAAAGGTTATGATTACATATTTATTTTTAGCACCATCTTACTTTCCGTTCAGGTTATACTTATACCCTTATGTACTAATCAGGCTAATATGTTAGGAATGATAAAGGTGAATTTAAAAGAAGTGTATCTGTGTTTGCATGAAGGGAAAATGGAAAACCATATAAGGAAAACCCCCTTCAGTACACACAAACGGGATTTGAACCCTGATCTTTCAGTCATCAGCAGTACAGTCTACTGTGAGATAGACACCTTAGACCATTCAACCACCAAAGCGGATTATTTATAATTACTCACCTATCAAATAAATAAAAGTTCAGTACAACATTAAAAAAAATTATACCATATCAACTTGTGAACCTTTTTTAGAATATTAAGATGGAAATAGACTCTGATAAAACAATCACTGAATATATCTTTAAAAAAAAAGAAAGAAAAAAGACAAATGGGTGCTGTAATCGTACCTGGAACCTTTGGTAGTGCTTGCCAATAGAGCTGTGCAAAGCTTCGAATACTTCAACTTCACTTTGAATATTTGTTCGCTTCGAATTAAATTCGAAAGTAAAATTCCAGATTCAACAATTACGAAGATTCGCAAGAAAACATCCCTACTAGCCAATGCCTTTACCAATGAGCTATCCAGGAGCCACCCCAGGCTCAGGGACATAAGACTGAAGAATGAACCTGACCACGGACTTGGATTCTTGAATAGCTCAGTGGTAAGAACATTGGTTGATGAGCCCAGGCTTGATTCCCGTACCCAAGTGTAGTCTTTTGAATATTTTTTATTTAAATGAAAAATTGTTTAACTTTTTTTTAAACTATTAATGGCCTGGATTGAAAAGGATTTCAACAAAACCTAGAGTAGTATTTTGCAGGATGCATTGCAATGCAGTGTGGGGATGCAATCACATGCCATGATGCAAGTAATTAGTTGTTAATTTATTGGAATTTTTGAGCCCACATCAACGGTCAACACTATAGTCCAATTTTCATAGAAAAAAACTTTTATAAAATACAAACATATTTGATTGCAGTCAACATTGATAACATTTTAGTATATTATTATCATCGATATTTTATTGGTATTGATAGTATCAAAATTGGCAGTTGCAGATCACATGGCTTGACGTATGAATGCATGAAACTAAATCTAGTGGAGTTGCTAGGTATCAGCTAAGGCTCTTTTCATGAAAATTGGACAGTACAGTAACCAACTATAACAATAATGTCTATGGAGTCTGTAGGAATTTTTCCATTATTTAGTAAAATATCCACCCAAGGACAAAAACTACATCAAAATTTAAAGTAAAAAATTGATCGAAATATTTTATGTATGAAGTTGGTTGCACAGCTTGGACCAAGTTATTGTTGTACATACCCTTTACTATGAAAGGTCTTACCTTCACTGATTACACTATGGCCCTATTCTGTAAGTTACACCATAGTGGAACCAAAGAAAGATAGGGCTGCTAACCTTTGCAGTTTGAGAAGGGTACATTGTAAAATATTTTTCTACACAAAGCTATAAATATAAGTGCATGCTCTAACTGCTATATGAGTCCAACCAAACGTGGAGTCAGAGCTACCAACCTCACATACACTAATTTCTACCATCAAGCATGTTTATGTGAGAGAATTGCACTACTTTCCATCAAACTGTACGGAGTTAAGATTTCCAGATAAAATAGAAACTAGAATTTGACATAGGTTTAAAAACAAGGAATGAACCGATTTAAGTATAACATCCTATACAAGCCTACATTTTTTTAACATCCAAGTTTTTCTTCCTATATGGGTTATACACAACTGTACTAGTTTCACTAATGTGCTAGTAATTAGAATGGTTGAATTTAGAGAAAGTGTACCCGCATTAAAGTTGAGGGAAAGTAGATAAACATTTAGGGAAAACCACCTTCTTTATACCTGAACGAAACTTGAACCCTGATCTTCCCGTCATCAATTACGAGAATGATGCCTTAGACTATGTGGCGACCAAAGAAGTGATTTGGTGTAAAAGTTGAGGGTGTTTGAAACTTCAACTTTGCTTTGAGTATCCGTTTGCTTTGACTTCAATTCGAGAGTAAAATTTTGGATTCAACAGTTCCGAAGCATCACCAAAAAGAATTTTTTAAGTTAAAACACATATTTATATAATATTTTTTATTGTCTCTATCAAAAATAAATGTTAGTGTGAAAAAAATCTGAAATAATTAGATTACATTTTGTGATAATAGCTTAATTTAGCTTTTTAAGACCAAATATACTAATTAGTAATTATGTCTGTATTATACTATTTTGTAAATTATTTTTAATACCTAAATTTACATAGTTAAACAAAGAATAATATTTTTATCCAACATTTAACATTTTTTTTAAATATTCAAACTTTGATTCGGCTTTGGGAATATCTAATATTATTTGATTCGACTTCGCTTGAAATTGAAAAAGTGGACTTCACAAACCCTTAATAAAAGTTATAGTTAAATTTATAGGTTTACTAATCATATAAATATAATATATATTTGATTTATTATTACTTCGTTTTGAGCCAAGTTAGTAGAAAGTGATTTCACATTTACTTATAATGAGGGAGACCAAATTACTTTAGATTTATTTGTGTATGATTAGTGAAATTCAGAAGCAAGAACCGGCGTTAAAACCAAGGTGATAATAATAAACCTGAACCAGTAAAATGTTGGAACCGTCTCATAAATACTTTAAGATAGTAAATAACAATATTACTCTATAAGGAAAATCTCTTTTCGCTTTATGAGGCAACTGTATTATACTTGGAAGAAGGTAGAGGAAAGGTGGATAGAAACATATAAAAGGAGCGAAAACAAGATGGCTTTTACAATTAAAAGATGAGCACAGTTCACACTTTACCTCTTTGTCCAATGGCAGCAATGTAAAGCGTGAACTGTGTTTGTCTCATTGTAAACACCATATTGTTTTCGTTCCGTGTATATGTTTCTATCCATCTTTCCTGTACCTTCTTCCAAGTATAATTTAATTACGATATTAGTAAAAGTTGCAACAAGTATAACTATAAGGTAAATGTTGGGATTTGTCCAATGCTCCCAAAACCCCAGTTTGTTCATAAACAACCCCGTCTACTACAGACCAATGCCACACGATGTGACCTACCTCGAACTGAGCAAATTCTCTGCCTCATCAGGTGTCATGGTGTCCGGTCCATCCACGCTCTTGGTTAAAGACGGGGTCAGGGAGGGGGGAGGCGACTGGTCTTCTAGTCTCATTATGGGGGTGGGGGCGAAGCTCCCTACAAGGGTGGAACTCACACTGAACTCTTCGAGAACCTGGAAACAGAAGTTCTAGTAGAGTTTATTCATTCACCTGACAAAAGTGAGTACTTAAACATTCAAGTCAAGTTTTGGTAGTTGTGTGAAGTATATTCTAAGTTTTATTAATTTGAGTCAATTTACTTTTGTCTGATTTGAAATATATATATAGCTTGTATTAAATTTAGTTAAAAAAAATGAATGTGTGATCATATTTTTAACAAAAAAAGTCATTCTTAGAAAATTATGTTTGTTTTTATGGGCTATGTAAGGCTCTAAAAAAAAAGTATATTGTTTATTTACAGTACAAAATAAGCTCTAATAAAATCTGACTGAAGTGAAAAATGCCTGCTTGCACACCCAGCTCAGGAAACTTAAAACATATTCTAAAATGTTACTGATTCAACAAATCATTTCTATTTGGGTGGAATAAACCTTGGTATTGTCAGGGCTTCATGTCATATACATACACACATACACACATACAATAAACTCCATGAAGTAAGCCTGCAAGCGAGCTATACCAATCTAGCGGCAGTGCCAACATTTGCGGATAGAGGGTGTCATGCGGTCAGCAAAACAAATCCTCCAAACGTTAATCTCAGTTTTTTGAACGGAGCTGCCACTTATTTATACAAGTGGTTCCTCATGTGTCATCACGAGGATGATTTTGACCCCGTTACAGACTCACAGAAACATTCTGGAGGCACCAGGGATCAAACCCGGGACTTCTGGATCTGTAGCCAGGAACTCAAATCACTTTACCACAGAAACATACAGTATAGTTGAAAATGACTCCTGGGCACAAGAATGTAAGTAACCCTGAACGTTTGGCTTAGCACGGTGCTACTCAACCACTGAGCTATCCAGTGACTGCCTTTAAACAATGAGTGATGAATGAACCTGGATAGCTCAGCCAAAGATCCCGTGTTCAAGTCCTGTGTCTAGGAGTTATGAATTCAGCTATTTTTAATAAAGATTCTTTAGTTAATAATTTTTCAAGGACTAAACCCATCTGAGCTAGGTGCTAGGGACTTAAATCATCATAGTGTGATATTTGGCTTGTACTGCGCCTGGCGCACTTCACAGTGTTCAGATGGGACTTGAACCAGGAATTGTCATAGTTCATCATGCACCTGACACTAGCTCGCAAGGTCATGGTTTAATCCTGATGGATTAAACTAATGGAAGTTTATCTCCCAATTTTATCTCCTTCCTCAAACAAATTCTGATCCAGTTTCTCTTACCCTCTGAACTAGACCCATGTTAAAAAAGAACTGAGAGAAACAAAGCCAAAGAGAACTGGGACTCAGCCCTCACCTGATGTTTCTGTTCCGTCTGTTGTGTGTCCACCTTATCCTCCCTACTCTCCACATCATCCTCGCTATCCTCAGCGTCCGCGTCTGCGTACTCCACATCCTGAAGATCCAGGATGCTGGCCACTGAAGACGAAGCTTTCACGCTACCTTCATCAAACAACGCAAGCCCCTCCTGGGGTGACGCACTCGAGTCAACGACACTCTCCTCTTTGTTGGCCTCCTGCTCTGACACCAGGGGCTTCAGCTCCTTATCTTGGGTCACAGACACATACCCGCTGCCACCAATAATATCCGCACCAGATTTAGTGGTTTCCCACTCGGGCGCACTGTCTAACACGGGAATAGTGCGCGGCAGCTCGCGATCAACACAGTTCACTTCTTTCTTCATGATAAGCAGTTCCACGACTGCTTCTGGTTCTCTCGTC
The DNA here is from genome assembly GCA_902155825.1 of Timema genevievae. Classification (NCBI taxonomy): domain Eukaryota; kingdom Metazoa; phylum Arthropoda; class Insecta; order Phasmatodea; family Timematidae; genus Timema; species Timema genevievae. Next base: position 61,573 of record CABFWO010002330.1, read on the forward strand.
GGGTGTTTTTGCTGCGGCGTTTCTTGGGTCCCGCATACACTGTCCTGAGGCATGTTTGTGGCCTGGTCCTGCCAGTGGAGAGGGACAGGGAGGTCCCCAGAGATCCTGAAGTTTAGGTCCAGCTGCTTGTCCTCCAGTTTGAAAGGGTACCTGTTCAGATTGTGGACCACCTTTTGCTCAGCTATGTTCTCCCGGCACTCGTTGTTGGTTATCTCCGTATATCTGTAAATTATACTGTAGATTTAGAATATCTCTGAGTAAAATTTTGAGCAGAATCTTTATTAAAAGTAGGGCTGGGATATTCGCGATTTAGAGGAAAAAAAAAAGGAATTTTGATTGACATTTGCTTTAGAGCACTAAAACAGTTCAGCTCCCAACATATTTACAGGACAAACTAAAATATCAGACCCCAGACCATTAAATTAACATTGAACTGATCGTGTGAATGTTAACATTTAGTTACTATTTAAATTTTATATCATTCTGTTATATTCATATTTACTCTTATGTTCATTATTTTTTAAAAGATTCAAGATTCGAAGATATAAAATAAATATTCGGATTCATAAAATAGTGGATATGATCCAGTTCTGGTTAAAAGTCAATTCTCTAATTATTTATTTTAGTTGAGTAACAGAGATGTATTGTCAGTCCATAGAAATCGTCAAGAGAAGGAACCTTACTTTAGTTTTATAAAATTTAATTTTGTTAAATGATTGTATTAAAATATAATCTTGTATACAAGGCAGCAAGGAAGGTTCATAACTGGTGAGAAGTACCCGGGAGTGTGGCAGAACCAGGAGAGAAATTAGTGCGCAGATTGTACCAGAGAAGTGTAAAGGAGTGATTTACAAGACAAACTATTGACCAATATTGATGGATTGCCACTAATTTCTTACAACCATATTCCTTGTGTTTTCCAGGATTTACAGAAGGAATTCCCATTTTTTCCAAGCAGCTTGATTGAAGAAAAGAGTAGCTAAATTTCATTTTTCATCAAAATGACTAAGTGTGAAGTTATGTAAATTATGTTTAAAACAGGATAGTTTAAGATTGATGAGAAAATAGTAAATAGATCTTCTGTCAATTCACAACACTTATTTAAAGGGTAAAAAGACATGTTTGAAACAGCATTCTTAATTCTTCAGTTCACTTTCTCCTCCATACAAAGACCTACTGTTTTAAGCTCCCAGTTAAATTTCTCCAATTAATATATATTACAGTATTTTTATCAAATTTTGCAAAAGCCATGTGTTTTCCCGGTAAGTGGCAATCCCACATACACAACGAAGATGTGGGTGGGGGATGAAGGAACAGGACAGAAGAAGACTAGAAGGGATATGGCTTAACAGAATAGAGACGGGACTAAAGTGGAACAGCCATGTGAGGAGAATGGAGTAGGGGAGTGTGTAACATTTGTTACCAACAATTATTTTTGGAATGCACTAAAAATAAATTTAGCTATATTCAAATCAAACCGGTTTTTAAGTTTATATAAAAATACTTTTTTTTTACCATCCATCTTGCCTGAGAAATTAAAAAAAAAAATCGAGAGTCTCCCCTTACCCCAACTATGGCCAACCTGTTTAAGGGAAACGAGTATTATATGAAGTATTTTTAAGTGGGCGTTATAATAGATAGAATAATAAAATTAAGTAAATATACTCGCATTATATCCACTTATTCTCGAATCCAAATCTTAGAGAACATAACACACAGAAGAGGTCCAATTTTGTCCACCTTATCTAGTAAATTAATGGTATGGGTTCTGTTTGTTAGGCTTGCCTTGTAATGAGGTTAGGCTAAGACACAAGTGAGCTTCATTATAGCTCTAAAATATTAACTAAGCACAAATTTAGATTCTTTTTTGCTTAGACTCCTCAAATCTGAAAGGTTTTAGACTCCTCAAATCTGAAAGGTTTTAGACTCCTCAAATCTGAAAGGTTTTAGACTCCTCAAAATCTAGAGTAGCCTTATGGATTAAAGGTATTTGAGGGCCCACCCCTCGTAAAGTCTCACCTGTGGGCAGGGGCCGGGTCACTGGTGCGGTCCTCCAGCTCCCGCAGGACAGAGTTGGTGATGACACCGCCGGACTGTTGGTGCGGGTCCTGCAAGGTCAGTTGCACTGACGACACCATCTTCTTTCGCTTGCTCACATGCGCCACATCCGTCCTCACCTCCCCCGATTCTTCCTCCCTCAGCCTCTTCTCCGCGTCTCCTGGGAGCGAGTCCCTGTTACCTGGTGACCTCCCTGAGAACACAGAGAGAGCTAAAGGAGCATCCTGGGAGGAAGAACCATTTAAAATATAAACATATTTCTTTGCATTCAACAGTAATTAGGGCTGTGGAGTCTGTATGCCAAGGCTCCGACTCCTTTATAAATGGCTAACAGCTAAAGTATATTAATTAGTAAAAACAAATTTACTGCAGTAAAATGCTCTAATATGGATTACTTCATGGGAAGTTTCTTTGGCATTGTGAATTTATATTTAAATAAATTTGTGAATCCAAATTATAAATATTGGTCCTAAGGAATTACAAAGTGTATAAAATTAAAAGGATATATTTACCATATTATTATAATATTAAAAATCTGAATTTGAAGGCGGAGTTAATACATTTTTACAGACTCGGACTCCACCTAAAATAGCTTCAGACTCACAATTCCACAGCCCTGACATCGATAGCACTTCACTATATTATTATTATTATTATTATTATTATTATTATTTTATAGGTATTGACTACTTCCTTGGCCGCATGGTCTACTCTACAGTGTCACTCTTGCAATATACTAGACTGACAATGACAGAGATATCAAGGATTGAACCTCGTTTGAGTATACAAACATTTTTTTTCCCCCTAAATAATTTTCCAATTTCCCTCCAAGCAAATGTGAGTACATCTCTAAAAATCAACCTTCCTCACCCTTAATACATTAGTTTAATTAGTATATAAGAATAAAACCTGAACAGGTTATAAGAGACCTTCAATTAATATAGGTAGTAATAATATCACAGCTGAAGATTACAGCTATATCAGCTGTCAGCTGGAGTGTTTAGTAAGCACATGGCAAGAACAGCCTTCCTGCATGAGATGTGCAGATGTAAAGTTTGCGCTGCTTTTATTGCATTTAGCACTGCCATATGAAAACAAGAGAAACGAGCTTTACTAGTTTTTAGAACATTTCTAGGGTTTAGAGAAGAGTTGTGTAATGCTCTCCAGATGATCTAAACAAATCTAATTTGCACTCAAGGAGTGGAACTTTCAGGCTTGGCTCTCTGTGTAATTACAATGAGGTAGGAATGAAAAATGTGCCCGCTTTGAGTTTAGATAGAGTAGGGAACTATTGCGAGAAAAAGAGCCTCTGTACACCCAACGGGGATACAAGCCCCATCCTCCCCTCTACGAGAGTGAGAGTGAGAGTGATCCTTTTGTTTGTGTTTCAGCCCCTGTGAATCGCAAAATGTTTGTCTGCCACCTGATTTACTTCCTGAAATATATTGTTTTTTGGGCTTATTATTATATGTTGTATTAACGTTTTTACTAAAAGTGTAATCCGAAGCATGTCCATGTGTTTCTTAAGATTGGACCAGTTCATATATGACTGTGAGTGTGTGCCTAATCAGTTACTTTGAATAAAATATTTAGGATATATCAGATGAAGTTGCCCATGTCATGTTGTTGCATGACCTAATCGTGCTTTTACCCCACATAAGACAGCCGGCCCTTGCCGACCAGGGTCTACCCTAACAATGAAGCAAAGACCCCCATACACACTATTACCAATTGACTGTGTGAGAGGTCAACCAAGCAATTATTCAAATAGTCTCCAATCCACTGACCTACGTCAGTGAATTCTGTAAAGGAAGTAAGGACGAGATGTAATTATGTTCCAAGGTTCGAACTCAATATGAAAAGAGGTGGGCAACATATTTCTCAATGTAGCCACAGATCTGGTGAATGAGAATTGAAATTTAACACACCGTGTAAAGATTAATAGATTAGGTTGTTCAATCCAACATTTTTAAAACAACACATACTGTTTGAACAATTCTATTCAAAACATGTACACTTTGACTATTCGGTTACAAATGCCTCAAACGCAAATGATGACAATGGCTCGAATTGAAAATGTAAGACAATTCTGTTGGAAACGAGCTAATTTAAGCAAATGTTACTATAAATAGTTTATTACAAACTTCACCATTTTATATGCACAATGCAACAACTCACAAAAACCACAAAGCAGATAATACATTTCAAAGATGATCAGGAAGGTAGATGAACCCCTACAACTATTTTTAATTTGTTTTTTCAAAACATCTAATTATGTGTGGACTGCAACAAATCCTTTTGTCTTTCAAGTTACAGAAACATTGGCTGAATGTCTTATCTCAATGGACTTATGGGATGCTTTCAATTATATGCAAGAAATATTAAGTTAGAACCATCACTCGACGTCAGGAAAACGTTTATTGCAGTGTGGAAGCTGGCAAACTCAAATTCACCCTGATTCACCACTTGTGGAGGTTGGCACCAGGGTTGCTCCTCCCTTGTTTAATAATACAGCCCCTGTATATGAATGAAATACTGTAGTATTGACCATTTAAGTTGAACAGGAGTGTGCGTGCTTCCAACTATCAAAATCTACAATTACACAGAATAACCGGGGAAAATGAGATTTTTTAAAAATATTCCATCGTTTGAGTTTTTCTTGGATTATACAAACACGTACTAACAACGCTAATGTACTAGGTATGCATAAGGTTGACTTAAGAGGAAGAGTACCCAAATTTTCATGGAGGGAGAGTGGGAAACCATCCAGGAAAATACACCCCCAGTTCATCCGACCAGGATTCTAACCCCAAACTCCCTGTCACCGACAGTCCAGTCTGTTACCAGAGTGAGGCCTTGGACCGTTCGACCACCAAAGTGGGTTCCAACAAAATATTGTTCCTTGTTTAACTTTGAGGGGGAACTATAGAAACTAGTAATAGAAAGCTAACCAGTAATGACATGCAACGGAGATCAAGGTAAGTTGAAACATTCTTAATGTTTGTGGTCCTTGTCTCAAAACTATCCATTCGGGGGATCTTAATATTCTACACTAATGGGTGGGGATGATAATAGGAATAACTGTGGTTGTGTGTTATGTGAATATCCTCTAGTTAGTAAATGGTCACTGTTTATGAAAACATGGCCTAAGTGGGAAATGTAAATGTAAATTAGCCCAGAAAATGACATGTCTAGATTAAATCTATCTCTTTAAGGAAAACCTCTTTTTGCTTTATGAGGTACATTTTGTTGCATTTGAAAGAAGGTACTGGAAAGATGGATAGGAACATATAATAGGAACCAACACAACATGGATTTTACAATGAAAAGAAGACTGAAGTTAACATTTCACATTGCTGCCACTGGACAAAGAGCTAATGAATGTATCCCTATTCCTATTCCCAGATATAGATTTGAGACTTTTATTTTTATATTAACTATCAAGATTGTGAAACAAGTTTTTAGTGGGTTTAGTTTTTAGAAACAACTAAGGAGTACTTAATTTTTCAAAATGTCATCTGAACAATGGCTTTCAACAAAAACAAGCAAAATACCTTGAGGAGCTGTGGTCATTTGAGTATGCAAAACCTAGAACTTATCGGGGAGGGGGGTTTTCTAACTAAAACCTTTTTGACCAAAATGTAAGATAAAACAATGCTTCAGTAGAAACGTTTAGTTTGCTTTTCTACACATGGTGATATCATCAGTTCTGGAATTTCTGTTATGAGCATCGCAGAATTTGACCTGGACTATTTCTCGCCATTTAAAAAGTCCTGGTACCCGCTTCTCCTGGTGGTTGCATGGTTTAACGCACTACTCTCGTGTTAGACTAGACTGCCAAAGACAGGAAGATCGGGGTTATATCCTGGTCAGGTACACTGAGGGGATTTTTCCTAACTGGTTTTACACTCTCCCTCCACGCAGATGTGGATGCATTTTCTTTCAACTAAACTTTCCTAATCCCTAACTCACTAGTGTAATTAGTACATAGTATACAACCTGAAGGGGTAGTAAGACGCGGTGCTAAAAAAATAATCCTGGTCTAATCCCACCATGCTCAAGACAAATATTCAAGAACTGTTGAGATTGCCAAGTGGAGAAAATTAAACTAATAGTAGCTAGTGAAGCAATGTTTTATTTATTGATGCAAGAAAAAAAAAGTTTTTGGCATAAACCCTGTAAAAACACAGACCTTAATTTGAATTCCCCTTATACCAGATTAATAAAATAATAAATTAATTTGAAGACAAAAACCAAAACAAATTGAGTTGTCTGGATATATGTTTTATAACGGTTTTGTGTTATTTTAAAACCATGATTATTAATATATTTTTAATAATTACATTACACTTTCATGCAATATCACTTTAAAATTCTTGTATTAGGATTAATTTGACATAAAAATTAAACGTGAAAACAGCACTTTGTGCGATAGCTCCCCCTCAAACTCACACAATGTCCATCGTAACCATCTTCGTCAAAGTTCACTATTGGTAACAAAGTGTGATCCTCCTGACAACTAACCAGAGCAGCTGCCACAAAGCGAACGCAGACACATCCTACTACATCCTGAACCAGACTGGCTTCATGGGACGGATTTAACTACGACAGTCCCCCACCTCCCCTCCAGTGACACCAACACGACAAACTTGTGAAGAGTTGGCTAGCGCGCCTGACCCTTTTGATTCATTCTCCCTCAAATGAATCGTAACGGATTTACCAGATGGATAGCGTGACAGACGGGCCCCATGGCTAGCGCAACAGTCCAGCCAAATGACTACCGTAACGATCCGGCCAATTGGCTAACATAACAGTATGGCCAAATGGCTAGTGTAGCAGTCTTGGCAAATGGTTAGCGTAACAATCTGGCCAAATGGCTAGCTTAACAGTCTTGGCAACTGGCTAGCGTACCAGTCTGCCATGGAAGGTCAGAGTTTGATGCCAGCCAGAAGCAATGAAGGTGGTTAGTCAATGTATTGTGGTTCACATATCTCCATCTTGGGTGATTACTTGAAACTGTATCCTCCTCATCTTGGTTTATATACTTGAGTCACTGATAGCTTAGCACTAGAGTGTACAATGCCTCGAATAAGGATGGAAACACACATAAGGAATAAAACATTCCCCTTGTTTGTTGCCGAGTATGCTAACTTGATTAGTTATAGAAAAGGTTCCTGGTTCACTTCCTGTGTGTGGGTGTAATATCATAACTTATTTTTCAAAGTAATAAGTTACAAAGAAGTGAATAAAGAGAAAAGACATCTCGGAACTGGTTCAGCAGTGCTGCCAATTCAAACACTTCCAATGAGCCAGCACTGAGGCCTTCGTTGATGAGTACCTCCCCTCCTCCACCCCACTCCTCAGTGAGCTACAGGAAGCTGGAGAGGAGAGACTCCCCCCCCTCCTCCTCTCCCAAGATGCATACAGGAGCTATAAATACACCAGTGGAGTGGGGAGCCAAGGAAACTGGAGGAGGGCCAAGACAGGGTCAGCAGCCGGCAACATGACAAGCGACAGTTTCCCTTAGACCCCTACACGCACCAAGCTTTGGTGGTCATGGGGTCTAAAATGTCAAGCTCATTTAGACTGGTTTGTCGGGTGACAGGGTTTTAATCCCGGCCGAGCCTGTACTGAGATAGTTTCCCTCTTTCCTCTCCACACAAATGCAGCTGCAGTTCCTCTAAAAAATTATATCTTCCTCCCCCCTGCCACATAAGGTTTGCCATTATTTACTTAACACAAGGGTTCCCTGTGTTTTCCAGAAAGTATTTTTTCAGACACTTTATAGAATAGTAGTATCGTGTAAAGAAATAAAATTTCATTTTTAATTAAATCGACTCTTGTGAAGTCAAACTATTGTGTTCTTTCGTCACCATGTCTTACTACCCGTTTGGGTTGTACGTATATATACTAATAGCGCTAATGTGTTAGGTACAAGAAAGGTTAAAATCAGAGCAAAGATACATGCATTTGCATGGTGGAAGAGTGGAAACCTTTTATGGAAAACCACCCTCGGTACATCCGACTGGTATTCTAGCCCTGATTGGCAGTCACAGTCTATTGCAAGCATGATGCCTCTGACTATTCAGCCACCAAAACAGATAATAGCAAGTGATGTTTAAAAAATGATGATAGCAAGTGATGTTTAAAAAATTATGATTATACCTACTAAATGTATGCAGTTCTTTGCAACACAATGATTTAGCGATAGAAAACAGGGCTTGGGGGAGAAGGTATGCCAATCAGCGTGGTTAGATTTTTCTTTTATGTGAAGGTCAATATTTAAAGCTTGCTGTTTAATGTACCAAATTCACAAATACTCCAGTATTTTTAGTGGGTTTTTTGGGGGGTAAAAATCCCTGTTTTTTTATCTGGTTTGTGTCAACCCTGCACAATGACAAGGAGTCCCTTGACGGATATTAATACGCTAAATTGCTATTAGGGTAGAGATACTTGTATGACAATTGTATTATTATTATTATTATTATTATTATTATTATTATTATTATTATTATTATTATTATTATTATTATTATTATTATTAAAGTATTTAACGTGCACTTTATGAACCGATTGATTACACCAGCATACAACTTATAAACTAACTTAAATCTAAAACCAACACATCATCAAGCCCCCGGCCATTGAAAGGGGAAAGCCACATTTCACCAATGACAATTTTTTCAGTAATGCTAAGAAAATCAAATCCGGGACTTTAAGCTCAGTAGGCAGACCACGCTAGTGACCGAGCTAAGGTGTCTGACACAATCGATGCAAGTGCCGTCTGCAACTCACCTGGAGAGCTGGGGGACAGCCCCCTGGAGAGATTCTCTTGCGACGAGAGGTACTGGGGCCTCCTGTCCTCACTCAGTGGACTGCAACAATCAACATTCTCTGAGTACATTGTCGAGAGTTAGTGTGAGCGTTTGTGCTGCGCAAACATGTGTCACCAGGAGCAAGGGTCAAAACAACAAGAACTAATTTTATAGGATATTTAACTTGATTTTGACATTAAAAAAAGAAAAAAGTTTTTTTTCAGTTGGTTAATGGTTTTTAAATATTTTACTAGGGTGTCCAGCCACCAAACCAAATTTCCAGGATTTCCAGAGCCAATAAGTTTTTCCAGCTACAACAAGTATAAATATTAACTGATTACAAACATTATTTTACTAAGATCACAACTTAATGCAATAATATTTTTAGACGGAGACACATTCTGAAATGGTGTCACACCATGATTTGGTTCAAGGATTTAGTCTAAGGTGATAGATCACTAGGTACCATTGTGTGATCCAAGTTATATTTCGGTGAGATCATAGCGAGACATTAAAAGATCACCTTACACCAGCACAGTTTAAAATTGTTGTGAGACATGTTCTTTTTTAGTTTCTTCCTGCTATAATTTAATCGAATTCTTGGGCATGCGCATATCCATGACTCAACTATAGATAAACACGTGCGGTAGAAATGTGGAAAGACCACACGGAAATCACATGTCTACTTTGAGAATTAAGATAGGTGTGCTCAACAGGGACAACCTATGTTAAAAGAGATTCATAGTGAGTATTAGCTGGACGAAATATGTTCATATGGCCATTGTGAATAAAAGTTGCGTATTTTTTTAGTGACTACATAAAAATTCTATAAATATGATCAAATTCCCTAACTTTCCCCTGGCCAAGCAAATTCTCTGACAATTCACCGTTTTCAAAGTTACTTGACATCCCGTTTACAAATCAAAGGAAGGTTTGGAGCTATACTCATGAGCTAAATTAATTCTGTTCTGAAATGTTTTAATCACTGCACCGAGTGAAACACGAACCTGTAGTCTTGTATTTGAAATGTTGCAGTCGATACCCCAATGCCGTGTAGCCAAGTATTGACCAATGTGTGGGATCCTCAGTTAAATTTGTATTGCTATAGTCTATTGTAAGTACCATTTATATGTCACACAACAGCATTCCCCCCATTATATCTGTCTACTGAACATGTCATTATTACTGTAACTATAGATGACGTGGATCAGGGCCATACTGAGGGGGGGTTGTTCAAACACCAACACTTTATGTTGTAAGGGTTAGATTTATAGTAGTATTATACGGTAAATGAAATAATAAAATTATATATAATAAATTTGTCAGTATTATACTTAATGATGCAGTAACTATAAGGAGGGGGAGTTAACTTTCACGTCTCACTGGTAACAGTATTATTATCAGCCCAGTTGTTAGCATTTCTAATTAATGTGTTTAGTGTCCAGGGTTCGATTCCTAGCAGGGATATAATATATATCATTGATGAATTCACAGTCTTGGATCTGGATGTTGTGTATGTTATAGAATTAAGCTAGTGTGTATTATTATTATTATTATTATTATTATTATTATTATTATTATTATTATTATTATTAGCATTAGCATTAGCACTGCGTTTACTACCCGTTTGGGTTGCACGCACTTACGCTAATGGGTAATGGTAGGGTGATTGTGAGATGAAATGAAGGACCTACAGTTTAACGTGGAATCCGAACCACGGCGGAGGCCTGGCATTGCTCACATTCACAAGTTGTGCTTAATACACGTCTTGTCAAAGGTGAGGAAAGGGTTTGGCGATCAGATAAATATGTGGCGGGACCGAGGATCGAACCCCGGACCCCTAGCACAGAAGTCTGACACCTTATCCTTAGACCGCCAGATCACCGTTAGTATGTTAAGTTGTGTTGCTGATATATAACCACTTTTCAATGTGTTCAAAAAGTGAGAGTTAAATCCTTCACCTAAATAAAAGCATTACAATTAGTAATGCTCCCCTTCAGGCTCCTACCATGCAGACCACCCACCCTGCTCTCCCAAGAAATAAATTTCTAGGTACAGTAGTGACGTGGATCAGGGCTCACCCTTCTACTTCCTCTAAAAATAATAATAAGATTTAATTTTTGTTTAATGTTATTAAAGTAGTTTGTACCTATATACCAAATTCCAGCCGTATAAGGTATCAGGAAATGCCCTAAAAGGTATTTACATGGATTAAGAAATGATAGAAGCAGTGTTTTTATACTTAGGCTATAAAGGGTTATTTCCCAAAACACATTGTTCGATTTTCTTCCCCGACAAACTTGATCTGTACAGTGGTACAAAGAAAAAGTGTGAAAGTTTGGATTAAATCGGTTAATGCGTTTAAAAGTAGTGAGACCTAGCCACCACAAAGAGACAAATCTAAATATACCTCAGTTTTAGCTTATGTGGTGCTGACTGACAGTTCACAGCTGACTTCTGACAGTCAACATTTAGGTATATACCTAAATTTTGACTGTCAGAAGTGACAACTGCTAAAGACATGTTTTTTGCAGATCATATGGTTCGGCGTAGGGATACATAATTTGGTCTGGTAGCTTTTCAAAGCCGTCAGAAGTCAGCTGTGAGCTGTCAGTCAGCACCACATAAGCTAAAACTGAGGTATAGGTGGAGTTAAAATGGAGAACTTGCTTCACTTATTCATTATATCAAATCACAAGTATTTTTTGTTTGTTTTTACACTATCAATACTTGCTAGATCACCTATACAGGAAGTCTAATGTATGAGCGCGCAAGCAAAAATTTCACACCCCAACTTGTTTTTTCGCCTCTGTCACCTGAGCAAGTGCGAGGCCCTGTGCGGCCCCACCGTTTGCACACCCCTAAGGGCAGCCCTGTCCTAGATAATGTGTCAACGGCATAATTATTCAGGTCAATACTTTTCAAGATGGTTTATCAATAAAGTTCTGTGACATCGATAAAGCTGAACATGTGAGATTGATCTTGACGGGAATGTCGCCATCTTTATACGTTGTTAAACATGTGGTCACTGCTACTGATCATAGAACTAGTGTTAGTAATATTCACCTGGAAGAGTCAGAGCTGCGGGAAGGGGAAGATGCCACCCCCTTGGACGTCTTCTCCATGGGCTCCTTCTCCAGCTTGTCCTCGGACACACTACTGGGGGACCTGGACGGTGATCTCGAGGGTGCTCTCACAGGGGGCGGAGGCGGAGACACAGCCGGGGACCGCAAGGGGCGCGTGGCGTTGAACGAGGCGCTCCTGGTGGCCGTGTCGGCAGTCTGTTTCGGCTTTCCCCCCACCACCCCCACGCGCACCTCGCTCCTGTTGGGGTCACTGTTGTATCGGGGCGCGGACCTAGACTTGGAGAAATGCGACGTCCAGTTTCTCTGTTTCTCAATCAACTCGCGGCTGTTGAACTTGCGCTCCGGTTTCTCGGGTTTCTCCGGCTTGGGGCGGAGTCCTCCAGCGGGTTTCTTGACCACGGGAGGGACGTCCACCACACCCCTGACC
>CABFWO010002330.1:80496-116354 GCA_902155825.1 Timema genevievae
GAGCTAGAATGCCGAGGACGGGGAAATCGAGGTTCGAATCTCGCTCGGGTGAATGGTTTTTCACTATCCCTCCACGCAAATGCGAGTTCACTTCCTCTATATTCAACGTTACCCATTCCTAACCCATTAGCGTAAATAGTACTTAAGCGTATAACCCGATCGGTTAGTAAGACGCGGTGCTAAGTAAGAATGGACAGGATATGATAACATACATCTTAGCAGCAGTGAACGAGTTAAGAGACTGTGATCTCGGCCACACACAACACGTTCATAGCTAAGATAGACATAAGGAATAACTTGAAAAACACTGTTCCTTGTTTAGTAAAACTAACATATATATTTTCGAACATGAGATTGTCTAAACGAAACATCGGAAAATATGGCGGAATGGACACCACACAAACCCGATCAAACACATCGCACAAACATTGCCAGGGGTCGACTTAGGCACAACCAGACACCCAATCAAACACCCCGCACAAACACCGTCTGAAGTCAACCTAGACGCGACCAGACACCCGATCAAACACCCCGCACAAACACCGTCTGAAGTCAACCTAGACGCGACCAAACACCCAATCAAACATCCCGCACAAACACCGTCTGAAGTCAACCTAGACGCGACCATACACCGTCTGAGGTCAAGCTAAACGCGACCAGACACCCGATCAAACCCGGCAAAGGTCTACTACACCAGATAGACTGCCTCTTGGTAGACTGTTGGTCTGGGGTTCGTGCTCCGCGAGGAACAACAAGAGAAAGACACGAGCGTGTGAGATCTGCTACAGACCCATTAACCCACATTGCTCTCGCATTGCTCACGGTCAAAGACTAAACTGCACGGAGGAGGGGGAGGTCACGCAGTGTTGCCAAGCAACCAACAAGTCAACTGCCTCGAGTCTTACCACCCGTCCGGCATTTCCACCGGTACCGGTATTCACAATGATGGGGTAGAGGTGAGGAAGGAAGGATTTTTTGAGGAAATGTACCTACCCACGTTAGAGTGAGGCGGAAAAACACCGTCAGTATACCCGACCGGGGTCGAGCCGGCAAACCAGTCTATTGCTCTAGTGCAGGCATAGTGTAGGAAATACATCATTTTATAGCATCATGTTTGGAAATTTGAGAATTATTTAGGGAATCTAGCAAGTGAGGTTGGTGTATTACATAAGTGTACTTTTATTCACCAGGGATTGAAGAAAAGTAACAAATTTACAAGAGATCGCGACTTACAGACAGACTTGCTATCGGTTATGAAAGTGACTTCAACACAAGATTTAGAGCCGAACCCACACCCTTAATGAAAATAAAAGTTTAATATTTCTGTAGAAAAATAGAAAGTCTTGACATTTTGTATCTTTTTTTGTTTGTAATAATAGTGATTTTAAAAGTATGCGTCTTTTTACTTAAAGTTGGTGAAAATATTCCTTTTTCTGAAATGTGCCCCCAGTAATTTTAATTTTTAATGTGGCCCTTTTGATCAAAGTAGTTTGGTTGCAACACTGCTCAAAGTTCCAGTTCTTATCTAAAGGCAGATAGAGCTGATGGCTTCCAGGAGTTGGTTATCACTTTACAAACTTAGATTATAATAATTATAAATAACGATCCTTAGATTAGAGTTGAGAGAGAGAGAGTTCCCGATAACAAGCATGTTTTGATTCTACACACATTCAAATACAAACGTACATCATTATATTACTTATGTGGGCCTTTGAGACAGTGGAAAATAATAATTTAATACCATTTCTTAAAATTGTAAACACTTAAAAATAGTCAAGGGCAGATAAAACATGTAAATGAGTTGTTTTTTGAGGTAGCTGCACATTCAGTTTCATAGTCTACTAATGAAAACATTTAGGAAGAAGGTGATAAGTATTACTGTGTCCCTATTCAATGGGTGTGCAGTGATTCTAGTCAATGGATGTACGGTGTTAAGTCAGTGGGTGTGCAGTGACTCTAGCCAGTGAGTGTGCTGTGCCCGTAGTAAATGGGTGTGTAGTAGTTCTAGCCAGTGAGTGTGCGATGTCCGCAGTCGATGGGTGCGCAGTGCATCTAGTCAGTGGGGTGTGCTCAATGAGTGTACGGTGTTAAGTCAGTGGGTGTGCGGTGTCCGCAGTCGATGGGTGTGTAGTGTATTCACATTCAATGGGTGTGCAGTGCATCTAGTCAATGGGTGTGCGGTGGATCTAGTCAATGGGTGTGCAATGGATCTAGCCAGTGGGTGTGCAGTGATTATAGTCAATGGGTGTACGCTGTTAAGTCAGTGGGTGTGCGGTGCCCGCAGTCGATGGGTGTGTAGTGTTCGCAGGCAATGGTTGTAGTGTATTCACATTCAATGAGTGTGCTGTGCCTCTAGTCAATGGGTGTACGGTGTTAAGTCAGTGGGTGTGCAGTGGCTCTAGCCAGTGAGTGTGCGGTGCCCGCAGTAAATGGGTGTGTAGTAGTTCAAGCCAGTGGGTGTGCGATTTCCCCAGTCAATGGGTGTAGTGTATTCACATTCAATGGGTGTGCAGTGCCTCTAGTCAATGGGTGTGCGGTGTCCAGTCAGTGGGTGTGGCTGGGTTAGTAATATTATCTCTCCGGGCGAACTCAAATGCAGTTCCTACGATTTACCCATCCTTAAGTTCGTCGATAACCCTGAAATAATCGTCCCACATCCGATTCACTTGTTGATACACTTTAGAAGCTTAGGTAATAGGTTCACTGACCTTCTCCCCACTACTTTTTTTTATACCGATGGGAGAGGTCTATATTAGTTGCTGGTTCCCGTGAATCTTATCTTGGACCACAATATTTGCTTCGCCTAGTTTAACTGACAGCTATTGGCGAAAGCTTATACACATTTTTGGTTTTAACATTAATTTGTCCCAGCTTTGTCGGCTTGTATTGAGGCTTTTTTAACGAAACAAATTTTTTTTATACTGAGTGAAGAGTATGACCATCTGGTTCATTAAAAAAAAGGGTATGTAATCCTTTACCGTGAAAAGTATATTATCTAGTTAGGTCGCCTGTAGTATGGAGGTTATCTACATGTCGTACCCGCAATGAGATGATCAGATGATAGTGATTATAAAGGTGTGGAGCCAGGAGTGATCTTAAACCTAACTAACCAAGCCCTGATGAACGTTGGGATAGTTCACCTTTCTGGAAAATTAACCATGGTACCAGCCGGGAGTCGAGCTTGGAACCTCTAAGCTCGTGGTCAGGTGTGCTGACCAACTGACCACTATAACACGGGGCCGGTGTCTGGTTTATTGTGCTGACCATATGACACCAACTGACCATTATAACACGGGGCCGGTGTCTGGTTTACTGTGCTGACCATATGACACTAACTGACCACTATAACACGGGGCCGGTGTCTGGTTTATTGTGCTGACCATATGACACCAACTGACCATTATAACACGGGATCGGTGTCTGGTTTATTGTGCTGACCATATGACACCAACTGACCACTATAACACGGGATCGGTGTCTGGTTTATTGTGCTGACCATATGACACCAACTGACCACTATAACACGGGGCCGGTGTCTGGTTTATTGTGCTGACCATATGACACCCTCTGACCGCAAAAGTTGGCACTACATTCGCTATAAGACGGTCGGTTTGGCTTTATTGCAGTCTCACGCCATGGTCTTAGTTTCTCGTAACTCACAGTGATAAAAGTGTAGATGTCAACAAGTAAAATTAAATTTTCATGTAAATGTGTTTCATAATTATTGTAATGATGAATGTGAACAAATTAAATTCTATGAAATATTATATATTATTCATTTAGCTTTGGAATAGTTTTTCATTTCATAAGCGCTGTTTCTAGGGGGCCATGGGCACATTGTTCCCGAGGGGATAGAGGGGGGGGCAGGGTTTATTAGAAGGTGTACAACTACAGTATATACTTCTTTCTGCGTGTCCAGGGTCAAGTAAATCTGCAAATTGGAGTGTTCTATCGAACTAAACAATATTTTGATAATAATTTTTGCGAGTTTAGCTTATATGCAAGTTATCTTGTCATATTACCAATATTCCTTTTTTAAATTTATTAAATCATATAAGATAAGTGTATTTAATAAGTGTTGATGTATGTTTGTGTATATCTATTTGCAATTGATTTGAAAGGTTTTATCAATGTTTACGATAAAAAAATTAAATTGTTTGCAGCATTTACATAATTTAATTAGGAATTAAATTAGTGAGTGAATTTTCAAGATTTTTTAGAATTTCGAGATTTTTTACTTGTAATATTAAGTTACGATAAATATTTTTCTTAGTGCCTCATCTTACCAAGCCCACGTGTTCAGGTTATTTACATTTTAACTAATTACACCAAATAGCTAGGGATGAGGAAGGTTGAATTTAGGGCTGGTGTACTGCATTGTCGTGGAGAGAGAGTGGAAAACCATTTTTGGAAAATCACCCTAAGTTAGAGATGTAAGGCGGAAAATGTTCCCATTATTTTTTCCGGAAGATTTTTCAAAATAGAAAATGTTCAGTTATTATTTCTGTAAAACAATTTAAACTGATTAAATAGAACTAATGTAATTGAGATATAGATATCCAAAATGTCAACGTTTATACTTAAGAATAATTTCTCCTAAGTCGTTAACACCAGAAACATCATCAAACGAGCTTCAGTGGCCGAACGGTCTAACGCGCTACTCTCGCAATAGACTAGACTGCCGATGAGAGGGAGATAGGTGTTTGATCCCGGTCGGGTACACTGAGGAAGGTTTTCCAAAATTGTTTTCTACTCTCACTCCACGCAAATACGAGCACACTTGCTTTGAATCCAACCTTCTTCATCCCTAACACATTAGGGTGCTTAGTACATAGGGGGTAGTAAGACGCGGTGCTAAAAAAAAAGTCAGCCTAGTAAAGAAAAAAATGAATGCGAGCCTTTGTCGACCCGTTATGTTCATAAATCAATCATACCTCAATTTTGTATCATTAATAAGTTAACTAAAATAATTTTAAGGTTGGTTCGACATTTGTCTCTTCCCCACATCCTCCGTGCTTCCTATCTACCTCACCCACATCCTCGTACTCCCTCTCCCTTCTTATAACCCACTCGTCTCTTCAGATTCAAAATTTCCCGGAAAATTTTAATCTCAACCCTCAGTACAACCAACCGAGATTCGAACCCAATATTTCTGTTGTCAGCAGTCTAGTCTAACACGAGAGTGACGCCTTTGACCATTCGTCCACTGAAGCGGGTAACCTCGAAGTCTTTTCACAGGAAATTGAGAGCCGCCATCTTGTTTGTAATCTTAAACAACGTCTAGACACGAATTTTAAACAAAATAGTTATAGCAGATTTTGAGAAAATCGAATTTTTCTTTTTTGGCCCTTGAATTTTAGGGTTAAATATATAATTCCAAAAACCCTCGGGGTGAACTTAGGAAAACATTAGATACAAAGTATTAGCCAGATCGGTAAAATGGTATCGGCTCTATGCCTAGATACAGATGGCATTGCAAAAAACACTTTTTTCAGCTTGTCATGAAGCGTCGACATCCATTAAAATATCGAGTTAGATTTTTTTAACGATTACAATACCTTCTCATACCGAGGAGTTGTTAGAAAGTAAAAATAGGAGCTGCAGAACACGGAATTTACCGTATAAATACATAAACGAACTATATTAGCTCTAAGAAAAGGTTCTTTCAGCGGCAGATCAACTATAACTGTCACCTTTCTACTTTTGGTGTTGAGACAAGCTATGAGCTATCTTTTGTTTGTTCAATAAAGTCAGCTGACCTCTACAGTAGTCAGAAGATAAGTGAGATGTAGTATGTACAGTAGCCCCATGGCTTCTTTGGTGCTGACTGACAGTTCACAGCTGACTTCTGACAGTCAACATTTAGGTATATACCTAAATTTTGACTATCAGAAGTGTCAACTGCTAAAGACATGTTTTTTGCAGATCATATGGTTCGGGGTAGGGATACAAAATTTGGTCTGGTAGCTTTTCAAAGCCATCAGAAGTCAGCTGTGAGCTGTCAGTCAGCACCACAGAAGCTAAAACTCAGGTATAGCAGTGAATAACAACCACTGATGCCTGGTGTGTAAAATGTCAAGTTCCAGGAGTAAAAAAGTTGCATAAAATGTTTCGAATAAAAACTTTAGTCAAATCTAAGTCATCAACTTTATAATTCTAAAAATATATCAAAGGTATGTTGTTTTCTTGTTTAACTAAGTGTAATCATTATTTAGGAAAATATATTCAGTCGACAACATCAACAGCCTTAATCCATAGCATTTGGCCGCCAACAAGTTCGCGGGAAAACATATTTTTGAATATTATTGTTGTGAGGATGTTTAGGCCTACCTCAACTCGGGACACGTTGCAGCAGTGATGCGCGTGTCTGGAAGAGCATGGCCACAGCCTCACGAGGTCGCAACCACATCTTCTGTGACATACAAACAAACATTGTCAGTACAGCGGGTTCAACACAGGGACAAGCCACAAGACTCGTACAAAGGGACGGGACACAGAGGGACAAGCCACAAGACTCGGACAAAGGGACAGGACACACAGGGACAAGCCACAAGACTCGGACAAAGGGACAGGACACACAGGGACAAGCCACAAGACTCGTACAAAGGGACAGGACACACAGGGACAAGCCACAAGACTCGGACAAAGGGACAGGACACACACGAAGAAGCCAATCTCAGAGGTTAAAAACGACAGTTTAGAAAATACAGAAATATTTTGGTGGCCAACATTAGCAACTATTTTTTATATTAGCGATTTATTCATGTTGATACAATCAGGCCACAGTAGCCCGGACCCACCAACACTTTTTGAACATAAAAAAGTATTTCTTTTTATTTTATAAAATATTTTGTAAAATAAAATATTAAGTGGACAGTGGAGACTCATTACACAGAATTCCAGTCCCAAGAGGATTCATTCCTCGCTCCAATCGTCACGCGACTGTACCCGCACTCGAGACTCCAATGACTAAATATAGAAACTGACATGGGCCAGCCCCTCTCAGATAAGCTCCGTCATCCAGTGTGAGATATATCTCAAGGTTATTCCACTGCGAGCTCAACAGTAGCTGATCGGGCCAATCTGAGTGAGCCCGAGATTCGATAAAGATGGTTTATATTTTGTTTTAGCATATATGTGTCTATTTATTATGTGTTAAAGACCCAATTAGTAAGGTGACGAGTGAAAGTGATTAATTAAAATTAATAAAGTGATTCTTTATTTAAAAACTCTGTTTCTTTTAATAAAATTGCAAGAAAAACAGGAAATTAAACGGTTAGGAACACATCAGCCTAGTGACTTTACATTTATGCAGGTGGATGGCAAGGAAAAAAATAACTTTTTCTATTGCTTGGTTTGGTAAAAAATTGTGGTTAACTGTGTGTGAAGAAAAACAGGGCTTATTTTGTTGTTATTGTTTATTATTTGGTGGTGTGGGATTGTGGACAACGGTAGGCTGTAAGTATCTTAAACATTTAAGTGAAAGAATTAAAAAACAGGAGGTATGTGCAATTCATTTGGAAAATGTATGTAGGTTTAAAACATTTGGAACAGTAAATATTACATCAAATATAGATTCCGCGGTCAAAATTTCAGTCCAAAAACACAATGAACGGGCGTCAAAGACTAGGCATATCTTAGGCAGAGTAGTAGAATCCTTAAAATACTCATGAGGTCATATTTAAGAGGTCACAATGAAAATCAAGAATCGGCAAATCGAGGCATTTAAAAAAATGTATTATCTTTACTCGGCAATCTAGATAGTGTGTTAGACGACTACTTGAATAGTGCTTCAGTTTGTAAATAATATACTTCACACACTATACAGAATGAGCTACTGGAATGTATGTAAGAGGTATATATATATCAAGGAGATAATACATTAATGCTGCTGATTTTATTTCCCTGCAGGCTGATGAGACGAGTGATGTAACCTGCCGAAGACAATTTGTTATCATTTTGGGATATATTAAGGGTTGTAAACCGGTTGAAAGATTTCGTTCTTTTGAAGAGGTACATGATCGTACAGCTAATGGTCTCAGCGAGGTTCTCAAACAAAGCCTTCAACCTTTCAATGTATAAAATAAAATAATAGCCCGAGCCGCGGTAATGAGTAGTAGCAACGGCGGCGTTCAGACTGTGTTGCAGTATTCATTCCCACATGCCAAATATGTACACTGCTATGCGCACCAATTCAATTTGGTTATAAAAGCCGCTTGTTCAAAATTCAGAAAAAGACAGTAATGTGATTTTTTGCAAACATTACTGGGTTTATAACATTCTTCTCTTGTTCGCCTAAACGTAGTGACTTGTAACGCTCAGTAACAGTAAGCGCATACCTACTGTTACAGTAACGCGATGGAACTTTCAATTCCGAGTTGTAAGGAGAGTTAAAGAAAACAAAACAAGAGTTATTTGAATGTTTTGAGAAGATTAAAGATGAATATAGATGGGATGATGTAACAATGAGGGAAGCGTTTGGCCTCAAAAATGTACTTAACAATAGACAGTTTTTACCAATATGGCATAGTGAAACATGTCAACATTTTGTACAATACAATAATTGAGATGCCAATACCATTACCGTATCTAATGCATTAGAACATTTTAATTCAGCTATATATGCAATACGATAAAACACTAACAGATATGAAGTGAATGCTGACGAAGACATATATGTGTTCATCTCCACAAGAAAACGGTAAAAACACGACTCACAGGTAAACCTAAAGGCAAAAGCCAAAGAAGTATGTGATATTGTTATTAATCAGCTCAAAGAACGTCACAGATACCCGTAGCTTTGCCATAATTGACCCAAAATATTTGCTTTGTACATAGATAACTTCACAACTAACTTAGTCAGCACTTTTGAATCAAACAACAAACCAATTATTTCAAAAGAAAAATTGATAAATGAACAATATATAATATACCGAAATGATACATTAAAACTTATGTCTACAGTTTGTTCAGCGAGCATTCCATTGAGGATTCATTATCTGAAGTATGGAAAACCCTGCAAATAACATTAACCACTCCAGTTTCAACAGCTGAGCTGGGGCGTAGTTTCAGTACGTTAAAAGAATCAAAGCCTTCCATGGGACAAGACCGGTTAAATTCGCTGGCTGTTTGTTTTATACATAAGGAACAAATTGCTGAATTTCCAAACTTCAACAACAGAGTCATCGACATGTTTGCCAGTCAGAAGAACAGATATACCAACTTTTGTACAAATAATGAAATAGTGTCATCCCTTGTTAAGTTTAATTCAAAACTTGTATTATTTTATTCCTTCTGTTTGTAGATTTGCTTAGTTATTTTGTAATTCAAGGGATTTTTTTTAAGATAAGAAAACGTAAATGAATTTAATTTAATATGTCAATACGTGGTGAGAAAAAATCATTACCGGTAAGGGGGCGGCCAGACTGAGCGAGCGAGCGCACGAGCGACTAAAATATAAAATATAACACATTGGTTGTAATGAAAGGTGGCCAGACTGGAGCGCGCACGCTTGAAAGATAGAACTGGAAGAACACATTGGTTGTAATGAGAGGTGGCCAGACTGGAGCGCGCACGCTTGAAAGATAGAACTGGTTATATTTTTCAAGCGCGCGCGCTCGACCCGGTACAGTCTAGTTTACAGGCGCTAGGCTATATTATTTTATGTTGGTTCATTGAGTGCTAGGAAAATCTCATTTTGACATTTATAGGTATGGTTTAAGATCTTACCAATTAAATTAGGCTGTTAGTAGCAAGTGTGCTAAACCTATCGATAGTAATAAAAATGTCAAAATGAGATTTTCCTAGCACTCAATGAACCAACATACAATAAATATTGCCTAGCGCCTGTAAAATAGACTGTACCGAGTCGAGGGCGCGCGCTTGAAAAATAGAACCAGTTCTATCTTTCAAGCGTGCGTGCTCAGTCACTCTACCTTTCATTACAACCAATGTGTTCTATTTTATATTATACATATATATATATGTATAATATAAAATAACTAACTAACATAAACCAATCCTATATATATAGGATTGGTTTATGTTAGTTGTTGACAAGGAGGCTCCAAATCTTGGCTCAGTGAACTGAGGGTAGTTTTTAACAAGTGATTTGTTGTTTTCTCATCCTCTCTCCACACTAATGGCGATTCTCATTTGTAAAAGCCTACTTTGATAATATTGAAGTATTTTAACATAATAGTTTTATATATATATATAAATACTTCTCTATATATATGTGTGTATGTATAAAACTGATATGTTAAAATACTTCAATATTATCAAAGTAGACCTTTACCAATAAAAATCGCCACTGGCGTGGAGAGAGGATGAGAAAACCACAACAATAAATCACTTGTCAAAAACTAACCTCAGTTCACTGAGCCAAGATTCGGAGCCTCCTCGTCAACAACTATCGAGAACTATCTGCTAATCACGCGCTCGCTCGCTTGCACGCTCGTCAGTCTGGCCGAACCCTTAGCTTTGACCCGGCTCCAACAAAAGTAAATATCACGCGCCGCTACTGGATACAATCTATCAAAAGTGACAGTTGAATATCACACGACTTGATGCCGGGATCACGACCAACTTAACGTTAACTTAAAGTTAACTTAACGTAACTTAACGTAAAGGACCTTCTCGTGTGTTTAAATGGAAGCGATCACGATGCAGTTAACTTAACGTTGACTTGCAGTTAACTTAACGTAAAGGACCTTCTCGTGTGTTTAAATGGAAGCGATCACGATGCAGTTAACTTAACGTTGACTTGCAGTTAACTTAACGTAATAGATGTCCTGGAGGTCTTTTACTTTAAGTGAACGTTACTTGAAGGGTATCACGTGATCTAGCCAGCCAATCATTATGCGAGTGACGTCAACAGGGCTATTTAGTAATTCATTTGTTGGTATTATGACCAATGTTTACTCTTTAGCGTAAGTTCTAGTGATCAGACATTGACATAAAATAATTAAACTATAATAGGAAAGCTAAAATTATCAAAAAAGTTTTGTAATATATATTTATTATATCGATTGAAAAATGTAAACATTCACAGACCATCACTATACAACTAGTAAAAATCACAGATCATACTCGAGAATGAAGATGTTTGGATCAAGTTGTTACGTTAAGTTACATGAATCGTGATCACACATACGTTAAGTTAACTTCAAGTGAACGTTACGTTAAGTTAACTTTAATTGAACGTTACGTTAAGTTGATCGTGATCCCGGCATGACGTATGAGTGTATGACTATGAAAGTAAGCTCACCCTTCCCACCCCAGCTGTAGATGGAGACCCCCAAATAGGCTACCACTACAGACTGTATTGTGTCCATGCTAGTGATGACATTCACCCGACACTACAGAGTGTCTTGTGTCCATGCTAGTGATGACATTCACCCGACACTACAATCTTGTGTCCATGCTAGTGATGGCTTACAGCCTCCAACCTACTATGAGTGAAGGAGCTGGGCTGGAGGGACGAGCGGAGGAATAAGTCGTTAGCAAATACTTAAGACAACCTTAAAATAAGTTTTATTATTTGATTGATAAAATAAAAAAATCCATGGAGTCAGCCCATCATCAAGCCATACCGAGTGAGCGGCCACCGTCTTTTGGCAAGGATGGTGCCAACATCTGTGATTAGAGGTTGTCATGTGTTCAACAAAGCAACCAAAGCAACCCCTCCAATCGTTAATCTCAGTTTTCTAGAAAGGAGTCCCTACTTTCCCATTAAAGTATTTCCTCATTGGTTGTTGTCCTCAAGAGGCTGAGATGACCCCGTTCCAAACTTCCTGATTTGCTGAAAAATCTGGAAGCGCAGAGAATCGAACATGGGACCCCCAGATAAAAATATAATCCAAACAAATAATGACAATTTTATAGATCTAAATTTTTTAGATCAATAAATCCCGGAGGAAAGAGGACGTATTATAATATTTAAGTCTCAACATATCTGATTTAAAGCAGACCCATGTTAGTGACACATTCAACCACTAGGCGCTATAGTAGATATGTGAGTGAGAGAAATTAACCGGAATAACCGTTTTAGCTTTAATGGAAATCGTTTAAATACAGTAGCTGGATTATTTTTTATTTTCATAAACAAATGGTTGAGCATTCTAAAACATCAAATGTCCAACTGTTGTAATTCCCAGGAGTCGGCTCATAGTGTGTCAGTAGACCTCTAATTACCTGGGTAAGTGGAGCACATACTCATCTCCGGCAATACACGTGTACACCTGGTTCACGGGGACATACAGATGTAAGGGTCACTGTTTCGAGTCACAGCACGGCCGAAAATACATCCCTATCAAGTTGTATTTCCCTGGATGATAAACTAACGTTATGTGGTCCAGGCGTTGTTCTAGTTTAATATACAGGGATGTGGGTACGGGGTCGGAAGTGGCCAAAAGGTCTTGGGTTCAAGCTCAGTGTTAAAGGTGACACGCCCCTTGTAACTTAACGCGCTTTCAAGAGAGGTAATTAACCACACCTCATTAGTTAATTACCAGAGCGAGCTTCTATGACATGAACAGAGGACAGCACGAGCATTAATAAGAGATATATTACACGAGGATAAGAGAGTTGTCAACCAGGGAGACAAGAGACACACAGATAGTTGTCAACCAGGGAGACAAGAGACACACAGATAGTTGTCAACCAGGGAGACGAGACACACAGATAGTTGTCAACCCAGGGAGACGAGACACACAGATAGTTGTCAACCAGGGAGACAAGAGACACACATATAGTTGTCAACCAGGGAGACAAGTGACACACATATAGTTGTCAACCAGGGAGACAAGAGACACACATATAGTTGTCAACCCAGGGAGACAAGAGACACACAGATAGTTGTCAACCCGGTAGACAAGAGACACTGACAGTTGTCAACCAGGGAGACAAGAGACACATATAGTTGTCAACCAGGGAGACAAGAGACATACAGATAGTTGTCAACCAGGGAGACAAGACACACAGATAGTTGTCAACCAGGGAGACAAGACACACAGATAGTTGTCAACCAGGGAGACAGCACTATCACAGAAATAAAGTCAAAATCGATATGGATGTTTAAGAAATTAAAATGCTCCAATTGTCATGAATAATTATTCTTGGGGTGCACTAAATAATAATAATAATAATATACCTACTTGCTTCAGTGGCCACATGGTCTAAGAGTCACTCATGTTGGAATGTCTACTGTCGATGACAGAGATATGGTTTTCCACTCTCTCTCTCTCTCTATGCAAATGTGAGTACATGTCCTCTAAATTCAACTTTACTCATCCCTATCTCAGTGTAATTAGTACATATGCGTATATTCTGAACAGGTAACAATTCGTGTACTAAAACAATAATAGACCTAACTAAAAACAATGTTTGAGAAAGATACAATAAGACACTTCTTCCCTAGACAACCAAATAGCATCTAGACTTACCATTTCCTCTGGAATTTCCTGACAATTTTAAGTTCCACATTTTCTCAGATTGTAGCCAACCCTGTAAACTACCCTCTACCAACGGGAAAAGGTTCGGACCAGCATCTGCCTGTAGAGAGAATTGGAAACACCGTCGGACGAGAAGCAGTGGCGGCGATATTCTCAATTGCGAGGTGGGGGAATGGGTCGGTCGGTACCTCTCCCGCCTTGTTTACTGTTCTATCTCCGGTACGAGACGAGCCACGAGAGTTTCCAACTTGATAGATACGCCGTGAACCTTAGGCAAGACAAGCAGCACATATGTTGTGCGGGACAGCCTGACCTTTCCCTCGACTCATTTGTTTCAGACTCGAGCGCTCCCAGAGTTAAAAGCACATTATGCACGCGAGCTCTAACAACACCAGGGGCGCTGCGCTTAGCACGCCAATGCTCTGCCAATGAGCCACCCAAAATCGTCCCATGCTCAGGCTCATTCTTCACTTATAGTTTAAAGGTAGAGTCTGTGATGGACGTGTGGATTCATCGTCCGTACAAGACAATAATACAGGGCTGGGTTGTAATCCCAGCATTGAGTTGCCAGTGGCTGTGATTCAACCCAATTGAGGCAGGTAATACAGCTCGGACAGGAGTCGCAGATCAGTGCGTTGTATTATGGAACTGAGACCAGTGGAACAAATTTACCAGATTTAAAAAATACAACAAAATTGAAACTGATCTTAATTTCACTGCTGTCAAATAAATTGATAAAACTCGCACAGTTCTGGTTGAAGAGTACCTACTAGTGCATTTAATACCCCGGTTAATCGGATGGAAGATGGATGGTCTCTTAAACCGGGTAGTTCAGGTCGCCTATAGTTGGCACACAATAAACGTCCCTAAGGCGCTTGAGCATCAGACAACTCGACAAGACACAGACTAGCAAACAGAGCAGACAACTGGACAAGGCACAAGCCAGCAAACAGAGCAGACAATTGGACAAGGCACAAGCCAGCAAACAGAGCAGACAACTGGACAAGGCACAAGCCAGCAAACAGAGCAGACAACTGGACAAGGCACAAGCCAGCAAACAGAGCAGACAACTGGACAAGGCACAAGCCAGCAAACAGAAGAGACAACTGGAAAAGGCACAAGCCAACAAACAGAGCAGACAACTGGACAAGGCACAAGCCAGTAAACAGAGCAGACAACTGGACAAGGCACAAGCCAGCAAACAGAGCAGACAACTAGACACGGCACAAGCCAACAAACAGAAGACGAGCAGGCAAGCAGCACCCTCGCACACCCGCGGCCCTAGGGTTGCCATGACGACCACATTCAGAGACCGGGGGAGCCAAGGAACGACAGATCACAAGTCAAGATTGGAGGGAATCTGAAAGTTCGGGAACAACGAGATCATTAAAGAGGACAGGAAATAAAACACGAGTCTCGCTAGAGTTTCAGACAGGAGTGTTGACTGTAACTATGATAATATTACTCCCTCCTCATTTGACCAATCATACATAATTATAGTCTGCCCTACACACCTCACATGATACCTGACCAATGAGTGTTCTACTGAGTAATAAGAACAATAATTATTCACAGGTACAATTCAAACTAACTATGCTTAACATGGCAACACTACACGAAACGACACTGGTTTCAAAGGTTGTAATGGTCTCGGATCTAGGCCGGGAATGAAGAAACAAAATGGTCGAGCGTTATTCAATAAAATGTTGTAGTCCACTCAAGTGCAATGACAGTTTTAGAAATATGTTTTGAATTAATTAATATCAGTAGGGGTTTGAGAAACTTTGAAATATCAGGGTCAAAGGTCAAATCTTATTTTGGATTTGACACCCACAATTAGATTTGTATCTTCATTTCGAAGGAAGAAGAGAAGGTGTGTTTATTATGAACAGGTTAGAAATATTTGACTAATTATGGCATCATTATGACAGCTACTAGACAGTATTTTAATACAGATTAGTGATTAAATTACATCTGTAATGTACCAAATAATACATAATTTATATATATATATTGTCAAAAAGTGACCATTACAAAAAATATATTTTAGACTTCAACTTTGTTTCGTACGTCTCAATATTATCTTCAACCTCGCATTTAAAAGATGACCTTCGCAGATGAAGTTTGGTTGATAGTCATAACTGTCACCAAACACGAGGTTTGATGAATAGGCAAGGTAAAAAGGGGAGAGGGGATATATCGTGACCAAAATGTCTCAGAATTCCTCAGGGCGCAGATTTACGACAGAGATAATGAGAGTACAGGTGACGCAACCAGCCAGACACGCACGCCTTTCGGGTTACCTAACACTCTCACCGGGCAAGAAGGGGAAGGGTTTTAACACGCGGTTTAATCTAAGGTATAAAGGTAGGTGTGAAGTGAATAGTACACCCGACCGGAGGAGGGGGTAGTCAGAACCAACAAGAATAACGTCCTAGACGGCGAGGTCACATGTAAGAGCACATATTGTGTCGGAAGCAAACTATTGATCACCAAAACACTACTCGCCGTGTGGGGATGAACATTCCCCGGTGAAAATGTTGGATGACAAACCCCGGGGATGGAGATGTATTATAATATTGCACTATTAACATTCTGGTCTACAGCAGACCCAAAGTTAGTGACACATTCAACCACCAAGCGCTGTAGTCGATACGTGAGTGTGAGAAGACAACTCATTTGATATTGTTTCTGGTGTTGACGCCCTTGGGAGAAATTACACTGAAAAACTAGGGCTACCTCGAGTGCGTTCGTTACTTTTAAATAAAGCAGGAAATTTGATGGGGGGGAGGGGGGGTAACGTAATGGAAAACTTTTAGTAAAATGTCCATCTCACATTTCAGTTGTCACAATAGAAGCGAGTGTGTCTTTGTTAATGTTGTGTTGGATGCACAAAGAGGTCTAGATTGTATCGATAGGGTATGTACCTCCGTCTGACCATCCTGCTGTGTTTGGAAACAAGTGTGTGGAAACCACGACAGTGTACGATTGTGTTTCTCCACACAGTTTCTCTTTCTGCTGCAACCCGCAACAACAACTTCCTCGCACCGGTGGATGTCGTCAAAGCAGCACAGACATCCTCATGAGCCCCAGAAGTGATCTCTACACTATTAAGAGTCCGGCTGTCTCACACCCAGTTAACCGGGGAAATTGACACACAATTACTTTCGAACCATAATATGTGTCAAAGTGTGGTTTTATGCACCCTTCACTTGACAGTTGACACCAATGAGATTGGGATGATTTTTATTTAAAAAATGAAACTATTTTTTACTCTTTTTTTTTTCAATTTTGTTGTATTTTTTAAAATAGGATAAAGCGGCTTCACTGGTCTCCTTCCCACAGTTTACATAAAACAGTACCTTGGGGATAAGACGGGCACTTAAGTGCATTCAATATAACTTATATATTCTTAAGTTAACAACCCGAGGGTTGGTTTGATGTTATTTATATCCATACGGAGCTGGGTATGCACTCAGAACTTCGGCTGGTTAGTGCTGCCTGCACCATCTGGTAGAAATCCTATGTATTAGGAGAGTTCAGGAAGTGTGGTGGTTCCCCGATGAATTCAACACTGAATTTCTATGAGCGAGAGCTAAAGGACTTACTAATTTTGTCGGGAAAGGTATTTTCACATAGCTTACAGTTATATTTTACATGCCACAATCAACATGGGACAGATGGCTTTACTTCCCCTCCGAATAAAGTTGTGTTACGGATTTTTTATCGCTCAAGAAAAATCTGTTGAACTGGTCTGGGTTTGAACCCGCGGGCATCGGCTCCTGAGGCGAGCACTTTACCCTAAGACCAATGAGGTATATATATATATATATATCAGACGAGGTGCTAAAAATACATACATTTTATTATTATTATTATTATTATCGGAAGTAGCTATTATTATTATTAGCACCACGTCTTACTACCAGGTCGGATTATACGCACTTATGCTAATGTGTAATGGTAGGGTAATTGTGAGATGAAATGGAGGACCTACAGTTTAACGTGGAATCCGAACCACGGTGGAGGCCTGGCATTCCTCACATTCACAAGTTGTGATTAATACACATCTTGCCAGAGGTGAAGGAAGGGTTTGGCAATCAGATAAATCTGTGCCGGGACCGAGGATTGAAGCCCGGACCCTTAGCTCAGTGGTCCGACACCTTACCCCTAGACCGCCAGGCCACTCATCCGAAGTATTTAAACGTGCACTTTCTGAACCTACTGATTACGTCATCACATAACTTATAAACTAACTTAAATCTAGACCAGACACAACACCCAGACCCCCAGCCGTTAATTCATCAATATGAAAGTGGAGGCTAACAGTTCACTAATGATACATTTTTCGGCTGGGTGACATTCTTTAAAGTTGAAGAAATATCCCACTTTACCAGGATTTTCTTAAGTGATTGTTTACAGATCAATATTTTATTATTTCTACACTTATTGTATATATCCATTTAAAAAGGGAGCAAAATTTTTTAAAAAAAATCTATCATCGTTTAATGTAGGTTATTGCTCCTACAAAGTAAATGTATTTATTAACACGTGACCTGATTTGTCGCTACTTTGAATGTGTGTGCGTTTGATCGGTTCAGAGTAAGAAATTACTACCTCCGACGGTTTAGTGGTCAGTGCACCTAGTTACGAACCTAAGGGTCCCGGCTTTGATTCCCGGCTGGTATCATGGGTAATTTCCCGAGAGTGGAATTATTCCACTTAATTAAGCTTAAGTTAGGTTTTAGATTATTACTGGCCTCACACCTTCATATTCACTATCATCACATCATCTCATTGCGGGTATGTGTGGACAACCTCATATGGTGTACCCTGGGTAACGTTCTGTGCCAATGGAGAGGCTAATAGTCTACACCTAAGGCAACCTAAATAGAAAATATAGCTCTCCCGGTCAAAGATGACATATGCAAATATATTTTTTTTAAATGACTAACAGCATTTCTGAGAAATATAAGTTTCACGCACATTCGCCTGGGCTAGTGGATGGTAAACCACAGTGAACCAGGAGTGATGACAGCAACGCTCCACGTGGAGTGTTAAGGAACCAGCCCCTTACAACTTCTCGTGTAAATATTGACACAAGAGCAGCCTGCTGTCATGCGCACCACCTCATGTTATTTATACAAGAGAAATGACAAATAAAATAATACACGAGTAATATTAGATAAAATTCAGAGCAGGAAATCTGGAAACATTTATTTATTCTTAAAAGTGCCGTCGATTGTGTTGTGAAGAGTTTTTAACTAAAATAATAAAACAAAAACTTATTTTTGTTTAAGAGGTTTAGCTAGTTTTTAATAAATAAGTACCTACACAAATTAGATATAGTTTTATTTTAATTTATCGTTTTTCTCACAACGATCGTTATAACTTATACATAGAACACCCAGAGGAACTAAGGTTGTAAAAGACGGTTCTTTAGACCTATTCATGCTGACGATTAAATATTTTTTTCAAACGAACCATTTTACTTAGATAAAAATAAAAGGTTAGCTTTATTTTGAACCATTACGTCTAGCTAAGTTTGTTAATTTTTACAGATATACAGCTTTGATATATTAGATTTTATTGGCAACTTTATTTGAGAAATGTCAAATTTTTAATAACATTGGTCTCATATAACTTTCCTTATATGGAGTGTGTATTTGGTCAGCTAGATCTCACCACTTAAATCTCCAACAATACAAAAAGAATCGGTTACTACAAGATGTTGTTTTGGGAGGGGTAGAGGGGAAGCAGACCAATTGTGAACAATAATAAAATACTAGCTCATTCACGACGGGGAAGCAATAGCTATAGTAAAACCACCATTTAAAGGATATTTTCTAACTATTAAAATAGAAATTTAAATATTTATGTGACACGGTACGTGTTCTGCTTCTCCCATATTTTTCAGGTGGTGTCAATGTTTATATATGAAATGAACTTTTCTCAATATTGGCTAGTATAGGCCTATATTTATTTATTTATATTCTCTAAATGGTTATTTACAGAGTGGATAGCGTCTAGGGCGGTTGACTGCAGGTCTTAGCGGGCAGTGTTGATCAGTTCCTTTTATAGCAAAGTCTTAGGTGTCATTTTTCAATGAAATGACAACACAGCTCATATTTTGTTCTCAGAGTGATATTTTTTTTATGGTTGAGCCATAGAGAAAGGGATGTTGCTTCCTTCCAGCGACGTGCCTAGTTTTTCATGTGGCCTGTACAAGGTTCTATTTTGGGGCTACTTCATTATTTGGGGGAGGGGGACTAAATAGTAATAAAACATTTACGATCCATCATTTGTTTATAAATAATTTTTATGTAGGCCTACATAAGAAATAGGTAAGATCATTTTAATGTATTTATAAATGAAAAAATTATTTTAATCTCCCTTTTCTGACTTTTAATTCAGAAAAAACATTGATTAATCATCATTATTAATATCTTTAACGATTTATTTTAGCACCGCGTTTTACTACCTGTTCAGGTTATAGGCAGGCATGTGTACTAATTACACTAATGGGTTGGGGATTAGAAAGGCTTAATTGAGAGGAAATGCATCCACATTTGAGTGGAGGGTGGAAAACCATTTAGGAAAACCACCCTCAGTGCACCCGACCGGGATAGAACCCCAATCTTCCCGTCTTCAGCAGTCTAGTCCAACACGGGATTAGCGCGTAAGACCATGTTGTCACTGAAGCGGATTTTAACGATATTATGTTCAATCGAAATTATGGAAAGATTGGATAGTAATCGTTCTTGTCCGATAGTCGATCTTAAATAATTCTTTTCCTACATCTTAGCTTAGACAGTAGCGTATCGGTCTACTTAAGCTAAGAGTCCCGGGTTCGATTCCTGGCATAAACGGAAAAAAATGCATTGTTAAAATGTGGGTTTCTCCTTTCACAGTGACGAATTAACGGTCGTGGTACTGGGTGTTGTGTCTGTTCTAGATTTGAGTTAGTTTATAAGTTGATAAAATGATTTGGTACAAGAGCGTAGTGTATGGGGTGTGCAATGAGTACAGAGCACACCCAGAAGAACTAAGATAGAGCGTGGTACTAGGGGTGATCTAGGCCTCATTGATTAAATACCCAATTAAGAGTTTCCGCTGCGGTGATGCTGGTTGCAAGGACCGGATGCAGACAAAATACAAGGAGGATATTTCTTAATACCTTATTCGCCTTATCCAGCTCTTAGAACAGTGGCTTCATTCATCCAGCCAAAAGATCGACTCTTACACAGTCCACGAGATTGCCAGGATCAACAGTCTATATGGAGTCTTGCTTGCTCTGTGATGTACAGTCTGGTGCAAAATTACACAGTCCACGAGAGTACTAGGATCAACAGTCTATATGGAGTCTTGCTTGCTCTGTGTTGTACAGTCTGGTGCAAAATTACACAGTCCACGAGAGTACTAGGATCAACAGTCTATATGGAGTCTTGCTGGCTCTGTGATGTACAGTATGGTGCAAAATTACACACTCCACGAGAGTACTAGGATCAACAGCCTATATGAAGTCTTGCTTGCTCTGTGATGTACAGTCTGGTGCAAAATTACCAGTCTATTTTCTGAAATCCTTTGCATATCTTACACTTCAGTCTTCACGCCTTCTACGAGGAATAAAATACTTATACATATACTGTACCTTGATATATTTTTAGCACCGCGTCTTACAACCCGTTCGGGCTATACGCCTATGTAATAATTACTTTGTGTTGTGAATAAGAAAGGTCGAATTTAGAGGAAGTTTACCCACATTTGTGTGGAGAGAAATGGGAAAACTGTTTTTTTTAACACCCTTGGTATACCGTACACCTGGCCGGGATCGAACCCCGGTCTCCCCGTCACCGGCAGTCCACTCTACTGATGCGGCTATTAGCACAGACTAAGTAAAGCATGAGGACAGTTCTGCTCATGGGCATACTTTCTCCCTCCGACTCTTGATATATTTTCCCACAACCCTCCAGGTGCTGCCCCTGACAATAACTACCTCTCCCTGATATAGTCATAGCTGCACCTTGCCAGCCTCCTCACAGAATGGGGGGAATGGAGCGGCCACCTTTGTGAGTCAGAGCCAGTTTATTGGCTGTCCCCTAATTCACACACGTTGCAAGATACATTAGTTGGTGTTTTGGAAACATAACGGTCAGTGCCATCCCTCAAGTCCGGTACACACGATATAAGATATTGGGGCTACAGAATTGTGCCTGTCAACACCTATTTGTGTACAAAATCTTGTATCTTGTAAGAAATAGAACACTTCCTATCTCGGCCATTTTTATTATACAAACCTTTTTGAGGCCCGCCTCGGGGGCGTAGTTAGCTAACGCGTTGGTTTCGTGTTGAGCTAGACTGCCGAGGAAGGGGAGCTCGAGGTTCGAATCTCACTCGGGTGAACTGGGGGGAGGGGAGTGGGTTCTTAAATGGTTTTCCACTCTCCCTCCACACAAATGCGGGTTCACTTCCTCTATGGTCAAACCACACTCCCCAATTCCTACCCCATTAGCGTAATTAGTACTTAAGCGTATAGCCCGAACGGGTAGTAAGACACTGTGTTAAAAACAAATAAATCAACTTTTGATAGAAAATAAACCTTTGTGCTTTCTCTCGACACCTCAAGAGAGAAAGTATTGTGATCGCCAAAAAAATTCGAACTCGAGATTTTGATAATGTCGACGTTTTATAATCCCTTGAAACTAAAAATGTTGTTTTCGCGATGTCGTCTGTCCGTCTGTACCTAGGGCAAGAGCCGAAACAATTTTACCGATTGGGCTATGACTTTGTATCTGAGGTTTTCATAAGGTCTACCCGAGAGGTTTTTGGGATTAAATGTCTGACCCTAAATTTAAGGGTACTAGTTTATTGAAGGGTAAAAAGAAAAATATATATTTTCTTGAAATTCGCTATAACGATTTTTATTAAATGTTATATTTAGACACTGTTTATTACCATAAACAAGATGGCAATCCTCATTTTCTCGTGAAAATGACAGGGTAGGCCTACTTTACATGGGGGAAATTTTCCAATTTTCATCATTTTTCCGCAACTATTTGAGATATGAAATAACTTATCATTGTAAAGTTGAAGGACTATTAAAGATAAACATATTTTATTTGAAACATAATTTTATAAAACCAATAGTTTCTGAGCTATAATCAAATATATATACTTTTTAATTCAGGTCTTTGAAAATGAATTTGATTCTTATGCTCTTTGGTGGACAAAGATATTTCCTAATTTTTCTTTCATATTGTTCCTAGTTTCTAACACATAGAGTTGGCTAAGTAGCTAGTATTAATAATAATATTTAGCACTGCATCTTACTACCCGTTCGGGTTATACGCTTAAGTACTAATTACGCTAATGGGTTAGGAATCGGAAAGGTTGAACACAGAGGAAGTGAACCCCCATTTTCGTGGAGGCAGAGTCGAAAACCATTTAGGGAAAACCACCCCTTGTTCACCTGAGCGAGATTCGAACCTCGATCTCCCCGTCCTCAGCAGTCTAGCTCAACATGAAATTAGCGCGTTAGCTAACTACGTCACCGAGGCGGGACTAAATAAGTAACAGTGTATACTATTTCTTTAGTGTAATGTTTCCACAAACATGTTTAGCTCTATTATTTGCACCGTACCATTTATTTTATATTGTTCATTAGGGATAATTAAGAAAGTATTTGCAGTAAATACTTTTTTTTAAACTATTCAATCATTATTTAACCAAAAAAGGTAAAAAAAATATATCGTATTGTTAAAATATGGTATATAACCATTTAGTGTCGTGTGAATAGTTTCTGGGTAAAATTTGTATGCAATCATCTGGCCAAGATCTTGTTCAACTTTTTGTACAAAATTGTGTCGGGAGTGGCTTCATAATATAGGCTGAGGAGTCCTAATTACGTGTGGAGAGTTTCAGGAACACTATCCCTAAGAATCGTCGCACGTGCGTAGTCCAGAATTCCCAGCAGGTTTCGTATCCAGTCTCGTTCGAGTGAACGCTTGAACTGAAGCATTTACGTTTCTTGACTGACGATAGTGATGCCAGAGTGCAAACCAATAGAATGAAGTAACTACCTCGTTTTAAAACCAGGGCTGTGGAGTCAGTTCACCAAGCCTTCGACTCAGACTACTTTATAAATGACTTAACTATATTAAACTAGTAATAACAAATTTAATGTACAGTAAAATACTCCAATACAGATGATATGATTAGCCTTTCTAGCAATAAAATAAGGTTCTTCATATGAAAGTAGATCTAGTAACTGTTCTAGCTGTCGGATAAGGTTCTTCCTATGGTAGATCTAGTAGTAACTATTATAGTTGTCGGATAAGGTT
This sequence comes from Timema genevievae, assembly GCA_902155825.1. NCBI lineage: Eukaryota > Metazoa > Arthropoda > Insecta > Phasmatodea > Timematidae > Timema > Timema genevievae. The sequence goes on from CABFWO010002330.1 coordinate 104,291, forward strand.
CTTCCTATATAAGTAGATCTAGTAACTGTTCTAGCTGTCGGATAAAGTTCTTTCTATGTAAGTAGATCTAGTAACTACTATAGTTGTTGGATAAGGTTATTTCTATGAAAGTAGATCTAGTAACTGTTCTACATGTCGGATAAGGTTCTTCTTATGAAAGTAGATTTAGTAACTATTATAGCTGTCGGATAAAGTTCTTCCTATGAAAGTAGATCTAGTAACTACTATAGTTGTTGGATAAGGTTCTTCCTATGTAAGTAGATCTAGTAACTATTATAGCTGTCGGATAAAGTTCTTCCTATGTAAGTAGATCTAGTAACTACTATAGCTGTCGGATAAGGTTCTTCCTATGAAAGTAGATCTAGTAGCTACTATAGTTGTTGGATAAGGTTCTTCCTATGTAAGTAGATCTAGTAACTATTATAGCTGTCAGATAAAGTTCTTCATATGTAAGTAGATCTAGTAACTACTATAGTTGTTGGATAAGGTTCGTCCTATGAAAGTAGATCTAGTAACTACTATAGCTGTCGGATAAGGTTCTTCCTATGAAAGTAGATTTAGTAACTACTATAGCTGTCGGATAAGGAGGTTCTTCCTATGTAAGTAGATCTAGTAACTATTATAGCTGTCGGATAAAGTTCTTCCTATGTAAGTAGATCTAGTAACTACTATAATTGTTGGATAAGGTTCTTCCTATGTAAGTAGATCTAGTAACTACCATAGTTGTTTGATAAGGATCTTTCTATGTAAGTAGATCTAGTAACTATTATAGCTGTCAGATAAAGTTCTTCATATGTAAGTAGATCTAGTAACTACTATAGCTGTCGGATAAGGTTCTTCCTATGAAAGTAGATTTAGTAACTACTATAGCTGTCGGATAAGGATTCTTCCTATGAAAGTAGATCTAGTAACTACTATAACTGTCGGATAAGGTTCTTCCTATGAAAGTAGATCTAGTAACTACTATAGTTGTCGGATAAGGTTCTTCCTATGAAAGTAGATCTAGTAACTACTATAGCTGTCGGATAAGGTTCTTCCTATGAAAGTAGATCTAATAACTGCTCTAGCTGTCGGATAAGGTTCTTCCTATGAAAGTAGATCTAATAACTGCTCTAGCTGTCGGATAAGGATCTTCCTATGAATGTAGATCTAGTAACTGTTCTAGCTGTCAGATAAGGTTCTTCCTATGAAAGTATATCTAATAACTGCTCTAGCTGTCGGATAAGGTTCTTCCTATGAATGTAGATCTAGTAACTGTTCTAGCTGTCAGATAAGGTTCTTCCTATGAAAGTATATCTAATAACTGTTCTAGCTGTCAGATAAAGCTCTTCCTATGAAAATTGGCCTGCAGCACGCTAAGAGAGAGCCTGTCACTGCACTTGACTGTGACAATGTACACACCGGAGAGGACGACCTTCACCTCCGAGCGGGCCGCAGGACATAAAATCTGGGTCACAGAACATCGCTGTCAGCGTTTCCAGACAAACAAAACTCACCAACTGCACGAAACCTTATACTGTACTTCATTATTAGTGTTTAATGAACACAAGGTCGTGATTACGAAGAAGCATAGCAAAAATGGACACCCCAAACCTAAAGACTGAGTAACTGGTCGAAAACATTATGTATTGTTTCCTAACCTCTCTCCACGAAACTATATCAAATCTGTGTTAAAACATATGCTAGCAATTTACTAATAATACGATGTGTACCGGGACGTAACTTCTTAAGGCTACGCTTATAGTTTTGACCATTCATAAACGCAGATACTTCTTTTTAAGTCGACCTGACTATAGTTGTGTCCATTCATATACACGGATACTTCTTTTAAATCAACCTGACTATAGTTTTTACCATTCATAAACGCGGATACTTCTTTCTAAGTCGACCTGACTATAGTTGTGTCCATTCATAAACGCGGATCCTCCCAATCTGTTTCCGATTATTACTCCCTGGAATGCCGCAAACAGGATCAGGTTTCATTCAAACATGAACAAGCACTAGTAGAGAATAGAGGTAGGACCTACTCTCTGGCGTTAAGAACTAGAAAGTTCATTGCCGCACTTACAAAAGTACACCACCAAGCCTTGTCTCGAGCTAGTGCTACCCATTCAACCTCATTTCACCCTATCCCTATCTCGAGTTAGTTATACCCATTCAACCTCATTTCACCCTATCCCTATCTCGAGTTAGTTCTACCCATTCAACCTCATTTCCCCCTATCCCTATCTCGAGTTAGTTCTACCCATTCAACCTCATTTCACCCTATCCCTATCTCGAGTTAGTTCTACCCATTCAACCTCAATTTCAACCCTATTCTTATCTTGAGCTAGTTCTATCCAGTCAACCTCAATACACCCTATTCCTATCTTGAGCTAGTTCTGTCCAGTCCACCTCATTAAATCACGAAGGATTCATACCCCAACCTCCCCGTCAAACTAAACAACCCGAGACTTACGCATCTACCCGCTGATGATTGGTGCGGGTTTCAGCTTTACTACTACTACTACTACTACTACTACTCTCATTTAGTAGTAGTAGTAGCAGTAGTAATAGTAGTAGTGTCCTCCCAACAACCCTTGACTCGGGCAGTGTACTACAACTATACGCAATGTGTGTTGGGTGTACTCCAGGCTGTGTATTGATTGCTAGGTGCGCCCCCTAGGGTGCGGCGGGGGTGAGACTGCCTGCAGGGGTGCCCCTGGGGACCATCATTTGGCTACCTTTCATGTAGGCAGGGCTCCATACCTCATGTAGCAAGGACTCCACAGAGCTGCCCACTGTGTGATAGGTCCTTACCGTGGTCAGAGAGCTGCCCACTGTGTGATAGGTCCTTACCGTGGTCAGAAAGCTGCCCACTGTGTGATAGGTCCTTGCCTTGGTCAGAGAGCTGCCCACTGTGTGATAGGTCCTTGCCTTGGTCAGAGAGCTGCCCACTGTGTGATAGGTCCTTGCCTTGATCAGAAAGCTGCCCACTGTGTGATAGGTCCTTGCCTTGGTCAGAGAGCTGCCCCACAAAGAGCTAAATACCGCATTATTGAGCACACGATGGCTTTCTAATAACGATGAGGTCTGGTTTGAAACCCCGGCTGGGTGTACTGAGGGTGGTCATCTCTACCTTATCAGTCTAAATACGCTTACAGCCCGGACGGGTGATAAGACGCAGCGCAGGCAAGCAGTGAGCATAGATTTGTATTTGCTTGCATTCGTCTGAAGATTGGAGGAGAGTGATAGGTCCCGGGCGCCAATGACCCAGGAGTAAGGATCAACACTTACCGGTACATTTTAAATATGAAAATTTTATATAAAATCCTTTTTTTCCCCCAAGTCCTGTCGGCCACTTGACCGATCTAGGCTTTCAAACGTGTGTTTACATTTTGTTGTCCAGTTGATTGTCGACCACTTAAAGTCTGTTCACTGTAGGAATTGTTTTCTGAAAGGCCTTTTTCCCTACCTGAACTCTATTATATAGTAGGATATTGGTAGGAAAAAAGACCTTTCAGAGAATAATTCCTACCGTGAATGGAGTTTAGACAACGTTACTCATACTTGTCGACCATTTTGTCTCTCTAACACTGTCCTCCCCTCTATACTAGGCATTTGAAACTGTCCCGTTGTTTCGACGGTTCAAGGCAAACAGATCACTCAAGCGGCCACATCTGGAACTAACACGACCGAACCATCGACTGACCAAGGTCACGGCTGATGAATAAGCGACCAATCAGGCAGCCGCCATAAAACTAGCCTTAAAAAGTCTGGTGGAGGACCGAACTCATGACCTTGAGACTGTGAAGAAGACTGCACTGGATATGATCTGTGAGGGAAGTGTATGGTTACTATTGGGGAATAGCGTCAGTCTCGTGTTTTCACGTGGTCAATCTTGCCTTAAATATAGGACAAAACCTGTAACGCTGGTTCGTCCAGTTTGTCAGCAGCACCTTCTTAACCTAGCACACCACTTTCATACATAAGGCCAGTTTCATAGTCAGATTTAGTACGCCTCAAGTGCGGCGCTATACTAAATACAAGACGTCACCTACCTGAAATTGAATGGAATGGGCCAGTTTCATATGCGAAACTAGCCCATTCCATTTTGGTCTAGGTAGGTGTTGTCCTGTATTTAGTATCGACTCGCACTTGAGGCGTACTAAATCTGACTATGAAACTGGCCCATAGCCGCGGCAGCCAGCAAATTGTACCAACCAGTTGATAATAGATGGACGGGAAGGTTTAACTATAAGGAAATGCACCAGATGATATAAAAACTAGAATATAAAAATAAACTCGGTCGAGTGCACCCGGTTGGGATTTAAAGAGTTCTTGCAGTTTAGTCCGTCACACCATCCCTGCGCCAACCTTGCCAAGTGAAAGGTTCAGCTTGCTGGACTCACATTAGCAGGTGTAAATAAATACACCTGTACACATAGTTTAAGTGACACGGTTTGATTACCGGTGTGAACGATTCATGCGCTCATAAAATCAAATGGTTTGCAAAGTACAAATAAAATAACTCCAATAAAACACGTTAAGGATCAAATATAGTTTCACCTTGACTTCCCCCAGATCCTTCTCATATCGCTCCCAGTATCCATTATAGTTTCTCCTCCTCACCAGACACTTCTCACATCGATCCCATTAAGTTTCCCCACCCCTTCCACCAGGCACTTCTCATATCGCTCCCAGTATAGTTACAGTTTCACTTACATCAGATACTTCTCATATCACTCACTCCCAGTTTAGTTACACCTTCACTCCCATCATACACTTATCATATTGCTCCCAGTTTAGTACACCTTCACTTCCATTTGACACTTCTCATATCGCTCCCAGTATAAAATCAACTCTGAGTTGCGAGAGAGCAAAGTTTAACTAAGAAGAGGTGTCACTTGATCCATGACAAGGTCAAGGAACATTCCTGACGTAGCCACCAGTACCTCCATTGGGGCAAAGACATAAGCAAATGATATTCTCAATACATCATTCCCCTGTCATACCACGAGCATTTCTTTATATCCATGCTTATCAAAAGTACAGTTTATGAAATTGGTTTCGCTAAAAAAAATACATAGGCTAATCTTTCCATAAAATAAAAAATAAGTGGCTTTTAAAGAAGTGAATAAATTGGTTGAATATTGTGAGGTTGACTTAATGTGTTGTTTTAAAGTCTTTGGCCCTGTCGAGTGCAAGTCTAAAACCTATTTTGTGGGATGGTGGGCGGAAGGGTTAAAGGCGTGGCGTGGTTTTACAAACGATCAAAGTATCCTTTCGCGCCAACAAGAACAGATGGATCACGGAAACAGTAGATGGCGCTAGCTGCCAGACGTCTTGCGGAAAAATCATACTTTTTCTCGAGAACGAGTGAAATGTTTATGATAATATTTTCAACACTCCTTCAAAGATAATGTATCGATGTTTATTAATTGTCGCATTTTCTTATTTTTTGTTATGAAGCCGGCAGTTTTCTATTGAAAAATGTACATTTTCTTGATATTTGATCACTGTTAAAATTATAGAGGAGGTGTGTATATAAAAAGTATAACTTAAATTAACATGCTTCTATTCTTGAACAAACCGTTTCCGAAAAGAAAATTGGAAAACAAAAATTCTTGAAGATAACTTATATTTAGCACCGCGTCTTACTACCCGTTCGGGTTATACGCTTAAGTACTAATTACTCTAATGGATTGGGAATTGGGGGGTTGAATTTAGAGGAAGTGAACCCGCATTTGCGTGGAGGGAGAGTGGAAAACCATTTAGGAAAAACCACCCCCAGTTCACCCGACCGAGATTCGAACCTCGATCTCCCCGTCCTCGGCGGTCGAGCTCAACACGACTAGCGCGTTAGCCAACTATGCCACCCAGGCGGGTTTGAAGATAACAGTTTGTCCCCATGGCTCTGCATTTCCACGCCAAATGAAAAGGGCCAATCGCCGAAAATGAAAGAATTTTCGGAAATAGTGTTAGTACATACAGTGAGTAGGCCTACCTAAGTATGCCATATGTTTCAGCGGTCACTTTCCCTGTGGCATGCTTGTGTTTGCGGTCGCTATGTTTTTCGTGCTCAGTTACGGTATGTAGTTTTTACCACCGCCTCTTACTACCCGTTCGGGTTATACGCTTATGTACTAATTACGCTAATGTATTAGGGCTAAGTAAGGTTGAATTTAGAGAAAATATACCCAAATTTGCGTGTAGAGAGAGGGTAAAACCATTTAGGAAAAATCACCTTTAGTAAACCCGACCGGTAATGAAACTCCCTAATCTCCACGTCACCGGCAGTCCAGTCTACTGTGAGAGTAACGCCTTTAGCTACCATCACACGACACTTGCTTGTACTAGAAAACAAGTGTGCTAGCTAGCGCCTAGATATCAGTATACTAGCTAGTACAATAGAAACGGGACTAGAGTATTCACACGCTGCTAGTTTGGTACTAGGTTATAGTGCAAATATTTACGGAAACGTTAAAGATTAATTTTGGGTGCAGCAGCTGCATTAATTATTAATAATTATATTGATAACTATGAGAGGGAGTGTAGGAAAAGAATATGAACACGGGACTGCCTGGAAAGACGAAATAATGGTCGCGGGATGCTAAAAAAGATACATTCGGAGGTTAGGTAAAATACATTCGGGGTGACACTAACGTTTAGTATCTCCCTAAATTTGTATTCATTTATTTACGATGTGGTCAGAGGCCCCTAAGCCCATGGGTGTCTAAGTACAGTATCCTTGATACACACATGTTCTTTTTTAGGCCTACGCACACTTTATATTCTAAAAAAGCAACCACCCTAGGTCAAGTTTATTTAGATTAAAATTGGGTCTGGAACACAGTTTGTCCTTTTTAGATGACATGTTTTTAATTAAATATATTGTCATATTGTGGCAATTTGGTATTATATAAACAAGGCTCAGCGCGCATTGATTGGTCGAATTACACAGACTAGTGTCGGAACTAGTACGAAAATAGCGCCTGTTTTATCCTCACAACTAGTATGGTAGCCAGTACCAAGACGCAGAACTAGTATACTTTTCCTGATTCACACGACGCTAGATGAGGACGTGCTAGCTAGCGCACTGGATTTCAAGTACGAGCTAGTGTCGTGTGATACGGTTACTAGACCATGCGGCCACCGAAGCGGATTCTAGTAGTATTAGGATATAGTCACTATTTTAGACAAAAGTGTTTCATCGGTTACAGCGCGGTTGTCTCTGACCCGCAAACCCGCGCTCTAACCAGGGAGAGGTGTTTCATTTTGTCGAACGTTGCCACAAGTGAGACTCCAGCATTTCTGGGCAAATTACGGCCCGCAAGACACATGAGGTCCGTCAAGTCTTTTTCTGCGGCCCGCAAGCTATAACTATATAACTATGTGGTAAATAGCATTTCTATTCATCATAAATCAAAGTGTGAACTTCAACTTAGGTGATTACAGACCTGCACTATCGTCAAGATTTAAGAGAATTACAGCGTCTTAACCCGCCTCGGTGGCGTAGTTCGCTAACGCGCTAGTCGTGTTGAGCTCGACCACTGAGGACGGGAAGATCGAGGTTCGAATCTCGGTCGGGTGAATTGGGGGTGGTTTTTCCTAAGTGGTTTTCCCTAAATGGTTTTTCACTCTCCCTCCACGCAAATGCGGGTTCACTTCCTTTAAATTCAACCTTCCCAATTCCTAATCCATTAGCGTAATTAGTACTTAAGAGTATAACCCGAACGGGTAGTAAGATGCGGTGCTAAATAAATAAAAAAATACAGCGTCTTGAAGAAATGTACTTACTCTACCATTCTCTTGACATTCAAGATATTGCTGGAAAAAATGCTGCCTATTTTTGGATCAACGTTTTTATGTGAACAAACATTTTCTTTAATCTCGACTAAAACTCCTTACGATCAAGCATTGGGCCTTAACGAGTTTTAATATTCTCGACTACCAAATCTACATCTGGCATTAGAGAAACGAGGAAATATAATATGAAACAATTTCATTCAGCTTACTGTTTTATTGGATAAACAATTGAATTGACAACCGAAGAAAGGAAACAAAAAAAAAAACCACTAGGATTTGTTCTCTGTCAGCGGTAAACGTCATTTTTAAAATGACGTCACCCGCTTCGCTGGCCTTGTGGTATAACGCTATACTTTCGTGTTGGACTAAGCTGCCGATGACCGGGAGATCGGAGTTCGAATCCCGATCGAGTGCACTGAAGGTGGTTTTCCTAAATGGTGTTCCACTCTCCCCACGCAAATGAGGGTGCACTTCCTCTCAATCAAGCCTTACTAATCCCTAGCCCATTAGTGTAAGTACATAGGCATATAACCTGAACGGGTAGTAAGAGACGCGGTGCTAAAATAAAAGTGACGTCGCACAATGGCATCTTACAGCACATGTTTCTGCGATAACATTGCCTATGTCCACAGAGGCTATGAGTTTGTAAATACAGTAGAGCGTCGGAAATCCGGACGTCAAAAATCCGGAGCGTCGCAAATCCGGATCGGCGGTGAGAGCAGGTCAAGTCTTGTACAAAAAACAATTAAGGACTTTTTTACCAAGTAAGTTTCCATTAATTACAGTATATTCTTGTGGGGTTTTTTTTCTAAAAAGTATTGTAGAGTTACTAATCTAAATTACATAATGTACATGTTATTATTCAATATACTTTATTAAAATAGTTTGTGTACTGTATTTTTCGAACCCTTCAGCCTCTATTTTGCAATACAGTAGACTCCCGAGCGTCATGTATCCTCTAGTCAATACATTACGTATGTATACAGTTATTGAAAGCACATTTAAAAATCCGGACAATTCAGTAATCCGGATGGGTCCCGGTCCCGATCGATCCGGATTAACGACGCTCCACTGTAACCCAATTTACCTATTTTGTGGAAATATTTCCTTTCTGCAGTTAGCAATTCACTTAATTTTTTATATTGTCTAGATTTGTATGTGGTCTACACAAATAATAATAATGAAATGCGTGTAAAGAATAACATACATAGTATTTAGCGACCCATTCTTATAAATAAGATTGTGAATGTGGCCCTTGAGCCAGGTCCGGTGAAAGTAGACCGTGGAATCAGCATCAGGGGAATTGGAGAGGAACAGAGAGTATCAAGTCAAGGAACGTGACCCACTGATGACCGGGCCCGATTACACCCAGCTTTTACAAACCAGTGGCGTCATTAGGATAATACCTTTCTTTGCAGGAGAAAAGAGAGGGGGGAGTGTCAATAAATATGATTATACATTAAAATTAGGTTACTGTTTTCACAACAATTACTATAATCTTGTATAAAACCCACAATAAAGTACTCTTGTCGAACAGTTTATAAATGCCGGTGTTTATTGAAATCATATATACGTATGGTTTACGCGTTGGCAATGAACCATCAGAAATCTGGTCTAAGCTTTGTTGGTCAAGATCATCCGGTATATAAGAGAGAAATTGAAATATAAAACGAGCTCTTGTTGATCAAAGTGCCTGCGTTCCTACAAATAAAAAATGTGTGAACTGACTGTACAAGGTAGCTAGCTAGTGTTTAACAGACTGTACAAGGTAACTAGCTAGTGTTTAACATACTGTACAAGGTAGGTAACTAGCTAGTGTTTAACAGACTGTACAAGGTAGGTAACTAGCTAGTGTTGAACTGACTGTACAAGGTAGCTAGCTAGTGTTGAACCGACTGTACAAGGTAGCTAGCTAGTGTTTAAGAGACTGTACAAGGTAGCTAGCTAGTGTTTAACAGACTGCACAAGGTAGCTAGCTAGTGTTGAACTGAATGTACAAGGTAGCTAGCTAGTGTTGAACTGACTGTACAAGGTAGCTAGCTAGTGTTGAACTGACTGTACAAGGTAGGTAGCTAGTGTTGAACTGACTGTACAAGGTAGGTAGCTAGTGTTGAACTGACTGTACAAGGTAGCTAGCTAGTGTTGAACTGACTGTACAAGGTAGCTAGCTAGTGTTGAACTGACTGTACAAGGTAGCTAGCTAGTGTTTAAAAGACTGTACAAGGTAGCTAACTAGTGTTTAACTGACTGTACAAGGTAGCTAGATAGTGTTTAAGAGACTGTACAAGGTAGGTAGCTAGAGTTAAACTGACTGTACAAGGTAGCTATCTAGTGTTGAACTGACTGTACAAGGTAGCTAGCTAGTGTTGAACTGACTGTACAAGGTAGCTAGCTAGTGTTGAACTGACTGTGCAAAGTAGCTAGCTAGTGTTGAACTGACTGTGCAAAGTAGCTAGCTAGTGTTGAACTGACTGTGCAAAGTAGCTAGCTAGTGTTTAATAAACTGTACAAGGTATCTAGCTAGTATTTAACAGACTGTACAAGGTAGCTAGCTAGTGTTTAACAGACTGTACAAGGTATATAGCTAGTGTTTAACAGACTGTACAAGGTAGCTAGCTAGTGTTTAACAAACTGTACAAGGTAGCTAGATAGTGTTTAAGAGACTGTACAAGGTAGCTAGATAGTGTTTAAGAGACTGTACAAGGTAGCTAAATAGTGTTTAAAAGACTGTACAAAGTAGCTAGCTAGTGTTGAACTGACTGTACAAAGTAGCTAGCTAGTGTTGAACTGACTGTACAAAGTAGCTAGCTAGTGTTGAACTGACTGTACAAAGTAGCTGGTTAGTGTTTAATAGACTGTACAAGGTAGCTAGATAGTGTTTAAAAGACTGTACAAGGTAGCTAGCTAGTGTTTAAAAGACTGTACAAGGTAGCTAGCTAGTGTTTAACAGACTGTACAAGGTAGCTAGCTAGTGTTGAACTGACTGTACAAGGTAGCTAGCTAGTGTTGAACTGACTGTACAAGGTAGCTAGCTAGTGTTTAAAAGACTGTACAAGGTAGCTAGCTAGTGTTTAACAGACTGTACAAGGTAGCTAACTAGTGTTTAACTGACTGTACAAGGTAGCTAGATAGTGTTTAAGAGACTGTACAAGGTAGCTAGCTAGTGTTGAACTGACTGTACAAGGTAGCTATCTAGTGTTGAACTGACTGTACAAGGTAGCTAGCTAGTGTTGAACTGACTGTACAAGGTAGCTTGTATACTGGATCAATGGCGGACGTTGCAGTAGGAACAGCGCCAGGGCTAGCGAGAGATACGGCCATTAACGTCTCTAGCGTGTTCACAAAACATATTATAAGGAGCTTATCTCCCAACCACACCTTCCACAATTTCTGGAGGCAGGTAGGTCTCTGGTTCCACCCTAGGTTGACTTTACATCATTTATATTACGAATGTTTGGATGACATTCTGTTTGAGAAATTTTTTGTCAAGAAGTGAAATGTAAGAGCTCATAGAAACCTTGGGACCATTTCTTCAAATAAAGGCATATTCGTGAATGAAGACTAATCTCCAGGAAACGGGAAGACTTTCTAATTATATTGTACTGTTAAGACGAAAGCATTCCGAACAAAACTCAATAAAGGACTGTAACTTCTCAGTCGAGATGAATGAAGGACAGTATCTTCTCAGTCGAGCTTAATGAAGGACGGTATCTTCTCAGTCGAGATGAATGAAGGACAGTATCTTCTCAGTCGAGCTTAATGAAACCGGTATTTTCTCAGTTGAGCAGAATGAAGGACTGTATCTTCTCAGTTGAGCAGAATGAAGGACTGTATCTTCTCAGTCGAGCAGAATGAAGGACGGTATCTTCTCAGTCGAGCTGAATGAAGGACTGTATCTTCTCAGTTGAGCTGAATGAAGGACTGTATCTTATCAGTTAAGCTGAATGAAACCGGTATCTTCTCAGTTGAGCAGAATGAAGGACTGTATCTTCTCAGTTGAGTTGAATGAAGGACGGTATCTTCTCAGTCGAGCTGAATGAAGGACGATATCTTCTCAGTTGAGCTGAATGAAGCAGCCTAACTAAACAGTTAGGTCCGATGATACTAGATAATGTCCTAACTATATTTTTATGTAAACTATTTGAAGCAGCAAAGCGACAATGCAAGTGATTGTTACATTTTATAACTCTCGTCTTATCTTTGGGAATATGGGACTTCCCCTCCCCCCCCCTTTCCCCCCGCCGTGTATAAGAGAAAGGCCCATCGGCGAGTACGC
>CABFWO010002331.1:0-34539 GCA_902155825.1 Timema genevievae
TATTACGGGTCCAGCATCATCAAAAATAATTACTCTCACTGCCCACTCTAATTTACATATCCTAACTTATCCTTTTGTTGATTTCCATTATTTGTATTTGGGCCCCTCTAAGCCGAGAGTTTGGGCTACAACTCTACCAGGACGAGTTTCCCGTGACATTTCATCGAATTGAGGACAGAGAAGTGAAGGGTATAGAACTCTCCAACGTGACTCTGCTATTGGTGATTCTCTTTGCCGGGATGATATTGGCGGTGATGTTCCTCTTCATTGAGGTGGGCGTTCATAAACTGGCCCAGCACAGCACGAAGAACAAGATGAGAACAAAGGGTCGTCAGATGAACCAAGTGCTTTCAAGAAACACAATATGATTCTTGGCTTACAGGATCTCTAAATTTTCGCTTATAGGATTATAAGATATATATTCTTATTGGTTTCAAGGTGAACATTTTGATTAATATTTTAAGTGACTGTTAGTTGAGCTAGGAGGTTTCAAAAAACAATTCTGGTCAATGTCTAAAGGTGCGTATACACTAGAGGCAAATTTGAAACGAGGCAAGCCTATACCGAATGTGTGAGCTGCTTCACTTTGATATACCGACACGTGTTGGCTCAGCCACGTATTGCCTCGCTCTGCATTCGTTCGGCTTAGGCTTGCCTCACCTCAAATTTGTCTCTAGTGTATACGCACCTTAAAAGAGACTATCAGTTTGACGCGACCCCTTTATCTATCGACCGGATCCCACCCTGCTGATGTCGGGTTCCCCCTATCGGCTGAGTGCTAAACTCAGTTCAGCACCGAGCCATGAAGATCGACAGCTAATTAGCCAGTGTAAAAAAACTTCAGCTACAACTAACGCCGGAAAATATACATAAGATAAGATTATTGGTGGACTATCTTTAACACTGTATATAAATGAATGTATTGGCAATGTGACTATGTACACTAAATTAAGATGTCTGTATTGAATGTGTAACTTTACGTAATTCATGTTATGTAGAACTTAAGATTTTTGTGTTGTAATATAGTATATGATAATTCCCTGGTTTTATTTTTACTTCACTCTTCTTTAGATGTGTTAGTCTATGTTCTTAAACTCTTTTCTATCTATATTTTTAACCATCTATGTATAATAACTTGAGTGTATGGTCACGGAGATAGCAAGTTATATAATATATACCTTGGTTCATTATTGTTTGGATTGGTTTCCCTGGCAAAGCACATATGTAAACACATTCAGAATTTATTATTGTTCCTCTGTTTATATACCGTTTAATATTTTATTATTCTTATTTATAAAATTGTAGGGAAAAAATACCAGTGGGCCAGTTCCTCGACTCGCCGGCAGGGAGCGTGATCAGCGGCTCGTTACTGAGCGTGCGTTTGGGCCCCGCGAGGGGGGGGGGTGAGGAGAAAGAGCGAAACTTGGGTTCAACTTTCCACCAAGGATTAATTTATCATATTTTTGGTTTGTAATTTTTTTTGTTGTATGTTTGTATATGAAAGAGTTTTAAACAATTTTTAAAGTAACACGAAGACAACGATTTTTTAATTGATTTTTTGGCAAGGTCTATTAATTACTTTTGCCTTTTAGGCTGAGAACTTGGTGCCTTTTAAAGCCGCATCCAGACTAGAACAGAACAACGAACATTTCTACGAACATGTTCGTTGTTAAGTTCACTGTGGCCGAGTGCCCAGACTTAAACATAACATGTACGCAACGTATTCCCATAGTTGATTGTTTTTTTAATTATTTTTACTAACGAATAAAATAGATATTAAATTAAACAAATTGAAAAAAAAACTCTCGTTTGTGGGTAGCTTCTATTTTATTTTTTTATTTTCTAAGGATTCTTTTTCATGCTACAATCAAAATGAGACCGACGGCTTTGCTTCCTTGCCAAAAAAAATTATTCTACGGATTTTGATCGTCTAAGAAAAATTCATTGACCTCGGTTGTGTCTGAACCCACGAACATGGGATCGATGAGGTGAGTACTTTACCCCAAGACCACAGAGGTAGAATAAATAAGTGTGTCTTAAGTGTAATTTGTTACAACCAATATTGCAACCTATTACTAAAATATTCATTAATTAAATGGCAGCAATAATCATTATATAAATAGTAAATAGCTTTACACCACCTGACCCATTCCGGTGGCTGCATGGTTTAACGCGCTACTCTCACAGTAGAGTAGACTACCAATGACGGGGAGATTAAGGTTCGAATCTTGGTTGGGTGTACCGAGGGTGGTTTTACTAAATGGTTTTTCAGTCTTCCTCCACGCAAATATGGGTACACTTTCTTTAAATATAATATTCATAATCCCTAAAACCACCAGAATACCGAACAGTTAGTAAGCCGCGGTGCTAAAAAAAAACACCACCAGGAACCAAACTGGGTTTATCTAGACTTTTTAGACCATTCTATCTACCCGGTGATGAGTAGTGTACTTTCTAATCTTTTTTCTTGCACAATTATAACTGATACAAGCACAAACTTTGGTAGAAGTATATAATAAACCGAAGGTCAATAAAATCAAAAATAACTGAGCAAAGTGAAGAAATTTATTTTTTACTAAGTTTACCATTATTTAAAAAAAATCGACATGTAGTTTTAAGAAGCATAATATATTTTATTTATGTAAACATAATGCTTTTATTTATGTATGAATAGCTCTTCTTACAATTTTCTACAAACTTGATAGTGTTTTTTTTTCTGTGGATATACGATCAATGTTTGTTTACTTTGGTGATTTGGAAACGTGATGTAGTAATGTGTGATCATCAATCTTTGAGACGACTTTGTTTTCTAAAGTTTTACCAACATTTTCCTACCTGAGTGCTGGCTCAATAAAACCAATAAACCTAAACAGAGTAGTTTTTTTATTGATTTGATAAAATAAATACAATCACTGGTATCTGTGAAATCGCGAACTAAACGACAAGCTCATCCAGTTTGGTTTGCCAGTAGTAACAAGATCGGGGATTAAATCCTGGTTGGGCTTGTCGATTGTATTTTTTTCCCTAAATGGTTTCAAAGTTATCTGCATCACGTAAATTAGTACATTTTCTATCAATTATCACTCCCTCATCTCTACTTTACTGCTGTTAAAATACGTAAAGTCTGGATGGGAAGTAAAACGTGGTGTGAAAAAAAAGAATCAAATTAAATAATGTCTTACACACTTTGGTGGCCGAATTGTATAATCACACTTTCAATAGACTGGATTGCTGATGAGGGAGAGATCGGGGCTCGAATACCTGTCGTGTGTACTGAGGAGGGATTTTACTAAATTGTTTTCCACCCTCCCTCCACGCGTATGCAAGTACACTTCTAAATAATTCAAAATTCCTCATCCCTAACACATTAACATATTTAGTACTCAAGCACGTAAGCATATAATCCAAACGAGCACTAATAAGTGGCACTAAAGATATTATTAATTTTTGGTATTTTTGGGAGGGGTAGGGGGTGAGCGTTAAGGGTGATATCCTTCGAGCTTAACGTAAAACTCTTCATTAGTAAAAGACTTTGTATAAAAAAGAAGCGTGTTAACTCCATGATATCATTAATATAATTGATTCCCTCACTTCTTTACGGTACCTTTCGAAGGTTTCCTGAACTGAATATAAGGTAATACCAATATCATCTCAAATGGAATTATTTATTTATTATCTTAGATAGTTTCGTGCATTAATACCGCTCTTATAAGAGCTAAAATAATATTGGGTTTGACCCCTTATTGAGAATATAATAGACTTATAACCAACCTCGTATTATAGTTGTCAGATTTCTTGGCTACTGACCTAAAGGTCCCTGGCTCGATTCCCAGCTGGCGCCTTGAGTATTTTTCTTGAAAGGGAATTCCTCCAATGGTCACAAGGTTTTGAATAGTTAGGCTTAAGTTAGGTTTAAGTGTTTCCACTGGTTCCACACTCTCATGCTCACTATCACCCTCATATTCACTATCACCATCACCTCATCTCATCGGGATATGGAAAGAACCTCCACGGAAAGGAAGTACGATTAGTACGAGTACATTCGGGAATTCCCTTGGCAACGGTACTTTAGTTCTGACTAATCTTTCTGTAAGCTGATGAAGCCCAGACACGCCATTATATTATTATATATTAGGCCTATATAATTCACGTCAATAGAAACACTAGTCACTAGAAATGCATTCTAAAGAACTCCCAATATTAAAAAACCAAATCGACATATAAAAACAAAATTCGTGTCAGAGAAAGGGAAAGTAAACTTAATGGAAATGTAAAAGTGTTTTTTGGAGTGATAAACTCTAGGTAACACATGCGGAGTTCTCACGAGTACTCTCCAAAAGGGACGGACGTATAAAGGATGGCGTCATTCAGAAATTGACACGTTCATGATAAAGATCACGCTTGGATAAATATATATACAAGTTACGGTTTTTTTGACAATTTAGTTTAGTTAAACTTATTTAAAAAAAAGTGTGTTAAATACGTTTTTTTTAACTTGATAGCCCTTAGTTTGAATAGCTTAAATAAGGACCTCAGACGCTCATAATACCAACCAAATTTGAGAAAATTTGGTTCGAATTCTGGACGAGTCTAAATTTATAAATAGACGTAGTTTTAACGTTGGCGGGCCACTTGTGTTTGGAGTTTAATATTACTAGAAATTACGTCCCATGTGCTTAATAATGTATTTTATTTAAAAGGTGACATAATATTTTAAAATAAACGTAATCTACTATCATACGTACATAAAAGATTGTGTTTGACTGTTTATTCATACATCTAGATCTAAAATAAAAACGGGCACTTTATGAATACAGATCTATAGTCACACATGACTAATTTTATTACCACGTCTTACTAACTGTTCAGATTATAAGCATGTATGAGAATAATTAATCTAATGTGGTAGGGATGAAGAAGGAAGTATTTTAGAAGTAGCTTACCTGTAATTACGTGGAAGAAGACTGGGAAACCATTTAGGAAAAACCACCCTAATTAGACACGACAGGGAGTTGAACCCCGATGTCTCCGTCATGGGCAGTCTAGTCTACTGCGAGAGTAGCGCCTTAGACTACGCGGCCACCGATGCGGGTAAGAATTCGTTGTTAGTTAATTATTCAAGTTATTTCCTGGATCAAACCAGTTATCTCTATACTTAGAGCGAATCGGCTACCTACATCACGAAGCTACCATGAAACAAAGTGGTTTTGTTTACGTTAGTTAATAATTACATATCTCGTTTGAGAACCACCTCTGTATTTTTAGTGGTTGGAGTCCATGACTTCAGATCCATAAGTCCCGGGTTTAATCCCCGGCGACCAGCCTAATGAGGACAAATTTAATAAGTGCTACTTGAATGAAAATGTAGCAGCTCCGATCCAGAAAGCTGTTATTAACAGCCGGAAAGTTGGTTGTGCTGACCACATGACACCTTCTACCCGCAGAAGTTGGCACGATCTTCGCCAACAAACGTCGGCTACTCGGTTGGTATGGGTCGATTGCTGACTGATGCCATTGAGTTTTTTATACCTAGCTCGTTTGTGTGACATGTTGTATAGAACTATGATTATATTACTAATTATTTTAAATATATAAATAGTTGAAGATATTCAGGGAATATATGGACTTTATTTTTACAGGACTTATGATATTATAAAAAATAGATTTCTCTAAAATTAAGGTCTCTAGCTGTATAGTTTCATAAAAGTCACAAAACTTCTGATCTTTCGCTAAGATTTACCACAAAAGATGTAATTTTAACATGCAAGAAAGTTATTTATTTATTTATTTATTTATTTATTTAGCACCGCGTCTTACTACCTGTTCGGATTATACGCCTAAGTACTAATTACACTAATGGGTTAGGAATTGTAAATGTTGAATTTAGAGGAAGTAAACCCGCATTTGCGTGGAGGGAAAGTGGAAAACCATGTAAGAAAAAGCACCCCCAGTGCACCGGACAGAGATTCGAGCCTCGATCTCCCCGTCCTCGGCAGTCAAGCTCAACACGAAACAAGCGCGTTAGCCAACTACGCCACTGAGGCGGGTGAAAAAAAGTTGACTTTGACGCTTTTTCTCACGGGAACGATTGATAGTTATGTTCGCTTAGGACCCTTAATATAGTTTCCAGCAAGACTTGTCTAAAATCACAGGTTATTAGAAGTGATACTTAATCAAGCTAGGTACTATCCAGGATGAAATACACCAACAACTTTCCAGATGTACAATTAAATAAGTTGCATGGTCAGTTTTATTCACGTCATTTTTAGTCAAGTTACCAAAATTGAGATACTTAATTAATTTCAATCAATTTACCAAGATGGGAGAGAAATAAACGTGAGTTAATGGCAGTATTTTTGCAATTTTTATACAAACATATTTTTTGGTCTAAATAAAGAAAATATTCCTCCAGTAGAAATATAAGATTTTTCCCCTTCACGAGGCGAATATTTGTCAATGGTGTCCTGGAATTTAATGACAACTTTTTCTCTTCATTAAAAAAGTTTTTCATCTAATCCAGCTATGCTCATGACAGATATTCAACAACCACGTGAAGAAAATTAAACTCTATGTTTGTACTGAAGAAATATTTTATTTAATTTGGCCAAAAAAGTTTTTTTTAATGAAAACTGCAAAAACACTTAACTTAACTCGCGTTCACTACACTCCCACCTTAAAATGTATACTTATATAGAAGCTAAAGGATTGAAAAATAAAGCCATGTCCATTGATTTTTTTTTACGAAGTTATTCAAGAACCTAATCGAGATAAAATAACTGTTGACTGTTAATATAAGTTAATCAAAATTTTGGGTAATGTACATTATTGATGTTCTAGTATTATTGAGTCTGAGGGTCGTGACCTTGACCAGTGGCGAATGGACCATGGAGGACACGACATATCTCATTGGTCACCTGAGTTCTCGACTCTACCCAGAATGCATCATGATACTCTACGGGGACACAGATATTTCCAGTAAGTATAAACACATGAAGAGGAACTTACTTCCGCGGCCATTCAAACCGTAGTCGGTCCTTAGCCTCAGACACGACCGCCTCCCACCCCTGCCTGTTACTAATCCTTGCCTCTTCCACACCTTGGCTATTCAGGTCCTCAGCCTCAGACACGACCGCCTCCCACCCCTGCCTGTTACTAATCTTTGCCTCTTCCACACCTTGGCTATTCAGGTCCTCAGCCTCAGACACAACCGCCTCCCACCTCTGCCGGTTACTAATCTTTGCCTCTTCCACACCTTGGCTATTCAGGTCCTTCCTTACATCACGTCTACATCTGTTTCTTGGACCACCCAGTGGTCGTCTACCTTCAGTTCTTTCTTCACTTACATCCTTTATCAGGCTACATCCTCTTCTTTGGACATATGACCAAATCACGCTAGTCTTCAGCGCCTAATGACTGATATTATGTGAGGTTCTATGTACCATCATCTGATCTCTCTATTCTTCCTAATACTCCATTCATTTCATTCTCGTATTGGTCCAAGTATGAAGAGGAGGGCACTAATTAATTTAATGTTTACAAGAGAGATACATATATGGGCTATATTCTTATTAATAAAAATCTCATTCATTGTTTAAAAGTTTCACTAATAAATTTATCAGGAAATCTAAAACTCTGAGCTATCTATCTATTTACATCGCGAAGTGGCTCCTTCCTACAATGATTCCCGAAATTCTTACAAACAAATTTTTATGAAATTTGATATACCAAGGATATGCCCAAAAATTTTATAAACTTCAAAAATATTCAAAAGGGAAAGCAGACATTTCAGAACGAGACAATTATTGCTTTGAAAAGAAACTTATCTAGTTCTACCCAACAGATTTTTTTTAATAGTAAAATTATTTATTTGATAGCTATCACATCAACGTTTTTATTAATAGTGAGGCCAACATTTATTTATGTTTTACGTTAGTTAGTCAATATATGGCCGATATTAAGACAAAGTTCTAAATGTCATAAAATATCTGGTTAAAAAATCTCTAAAACCCACTTCGGTGGCCGCGTGGTCTAAGGCGCTACTCTTGCAACAGACTAGACTGCCGAAGACGGTAAGATCGGGGCTCTATCGCAGTCGAGTGTACTGAAGGTGATTTTTCCTAAACGGTTTCCCACTTTTACTCTACGCAAATGCGGGTACATTTCATCTACATTAAACCTTCCTAATACCGAGCACATCAGTGTAATTAGTATACAGGCGTATAGCCTGAACGGGTAGTAAGACACGGTGCTAAGAAATATCTTTAAAATAAAAAGATCTTGAGCCTTAGATTTTTACAAAAATCACAAAAATTTCTTTACTCTCTCTGGGTTTTATTGTGAACCTGTGATATGAACAAGTAATAAAGTTGACTTGAATGATAGTACGACTGGTATTATTATATTTGACGTTTCAAAACTAACGTAGCCTTTTTTTTTTATCAAAGTGGGCAAATCTGTATCAAATCATCAGGATCAAATTATAATATAATTGAACAATCCTGACACCAAAAGTTTCGAAAGCAAGGTTGCGCCAAATTGTCGGATAGACCAATTGGGGCATTCTTCCATTTCCCCAAGACTGTGACTGTTTTTTAATATATATAAATTTTCTAGTTATATTTATAATAGTAGGGCATTGAAAATATGTTGAACATATAAGATATATTCTATTACTTATATCCTAGAGGTATACCATTACATACACTCATTTTACCATGAAATTTTGCAGTCCCTACCTTAATGGATTACACTATGGTGCAGCTTATATCTTATAAGAAAGGACCATGGTGTAATCGACCCAGGCAAGACTGCTAAAATTTACCATTAGAATTAAGCACAAATAAATATTCTTTGAAAAACTATTTGCCTCTCACCCCTATTCCTCCCCCTAAACCCCACGTTACTTAAAAAAAAAGTAAATTTCTGGTTGTCTCACTGGTTAAAAAGTAAGACACGTCTTTGTGTGACATCAGCACCAGTAATGGTACTATCAGCAATAGCAATGGCTCAACTAATAATAGCAATGGTAGAGCTAATAATATGAATTGTTCAACTAATAATATCAATGGTATAACTAATAATAACAATAGTACAATTATTAAAAACAATTATTGTGCATCTAATAATAGCATTGGTTCAACCAATAGTAACAATTATTGTTCAAATAATAATAACAATCGTACAACTAATAATAGTTATTGCTGAATTATTAATAACAATTATTGTTCATCTAATAATAACAATGGTTCAACTAATAATAGCAATGGTTCAACTAATAATAGCAATGGTTCAACTAATAATAGCAATGGTCCAACCAAAAATAGCAGTGGTTTGACAAATAATGGTAAATATTATATAATAAACCATTCCTCCACAGGTGTTAAAAGAACCGTCGACACTGTGAAGCTGGAGAAGTTCCTTTGGAGGGGAACCTCCAAGATGGTTGGGGTCATGCACTACCGGGACTACGGCCAGACTACCACAGGCTGTCTCTCCAGACCCATGTTCGTGTTACTGTCAGCTGGAACAACAGAGGAGGAATTTCTACTTAAGGTACACCTCAGTCTATAATAGATGGACCTCGTGACTATATCGACTGAAGGACAAACTACAAGAACGAGATTACTCTTGGAGTTAGCATAGAGGATGGTATAGATTAAGTAAAATATTTACTGACATTTGTGAGGAGAGAGGCTGGGAAACGCTTTAACAAATACCACTCTCGGTACATTTGACCGGGATTAGAAATACTATCTCCCCACCATCGGCAGCAAGGGCGCCCAAAGGATTTTTTCTGGGGAGGGGGGGCGAATCTGGGTCCTCGTTGCAGTGGGGGATTTGGGGGGGAGCCTCCCCCGGGATAGTTGATTAAATTGAAGCCTCAAAATACGCTTTTTAAAGCAATCCTTGTCTCCTGAAAACAAGATACAACGCAAGAAAAATGTTTCAAATTTATGTAAATTCGTGGGTGGAAACTTGACTTTGACGATTTAAATGGCGAATGTTTTTGGAATTGGTCGCACATGCGCCTAACTATCAACCCTAAAGTTAGCAGGTGACCTTGTGGTGGGTGCTAGTAATTAGTTTATTAGTTATATTAATAACTCTCTGTTTGCTGGTGATGTTTGAGTGCTAGTTAAGAACACTTTTTGGCGGGATTAGCCTACTTCTAATATTTATACAATCTCAGGGGGGCAATTGCCCCACCTGGCCCCTCCTATGGGCGCCCCTGATTGGCAGTCCATTCTATTGCGAGAGTGATGCCTGCTTAGACTATGCGGCCACCGAAGCGGGTGACCATATATTAAAGTATCTAAATTCATTTTTCAATTCATACCATTACAAAATAAGAATATATTTTCCTATTCACTTTTCCTACCGTGTTCTTAATATACTTTATGGCAAGTAAATATATAAAAAATTGTTACACAGAAATAATAAACCTTTTTTCAAATATATTCTTAAGTCATCCTCGGTTTAATATTCACCCGAGGAAGGGTTCACCAGCCCCCCTCTAATAGTTTTTAGCCCCTCGTTCACCCCGCAACCAAGCATGTATTTTCCTTTTCCTAAAAAGAAATGTTAAAAAATAATTTTATTAATGACTTTTTTAAAACGGTTTTAACAATTTTGATCGAAACTTAATCTGTATAGTGTTTCATATTATCATGTAAATATGATTTTTTTTATCGTAGGCTACAGATTATATAAGTGTAGTTAACTTATAGCCGTTTTTTAGAAATGTTCCTAGCCACAAAATACTACATTAGAAATTATGCACGATTTTGTCGTGTTATTTATTTTATTTATTTCCAGGTTTTACAGTTGGGTAAGGCAATATTGGTCACAGGTTTTGCTGAGAACGTCGGCCAACCAATGCAGACACCCCGGACACCTATCTGGTTGGTCCTGACCAATGCGACAATCCCTGACGAGTTCTTCTACGGCATGTACCCCGCCATGTCCTCGGAGGTCGTAATCGCCCGAAGGAACGCAAGTGGGTTTTATCTAAACAGAGGAAAGAAGTGTCAACCTCTATTGTCTTGGGGTAAAGTGCTCGCCTCAGGACCCGATGTTCCTGGGTTCAAACTCAGCTGGGGTTGACGTATCTTTCTTGAGCAATAAAAATCCGTAGCACAACTTCCTTCGGAGGGGAAGTAAAACCATTGGTCCCCTTGTCAATTGTGGAATGTAAAAGATCCCTGTAAGTTATGTGAAAATACCTTTCCCGGCAAAATTGGTAAACCTCTTCGTACTTGCTCATAGAAATTCTTGTGTACTCATATTATCAGTCGGTTCAGAAAGTCCACGTTAAATATCTCCAATAAATAAAATATTGATATTAATTTTATTGTCACCCGCCTTGGTGGCGTAGTTGGCTAACGCGCCAGTCGTGTTGAGTCAGACCACCGAGGACGGGGAGATCTAGGTTCGAATCTCGGTCGGGTGAACTGGGGTGGTTTTTCCTAAATGGTTTTCCACTCTCCCTCCACGCAAATGCGGGTTCACTTCCTCTAAATTCAACCTTCCCAATTCCTAATCCATTAGTCTAATTAGTACTTAAGCGTATAACCCGAACGGGTAGTAAGACGCGGTGGTAAAAAAAAATTTTATTGTCACTTGTTTTATTTTGAAATTTTTAGTATATAATATAGACTATGTAAAATGTAAATAAAAAATATTTTGTGTGCAAAATAAAATAGACGCAGATCGAATCGTACGTCTTAGATATTAAACTAATTCTCTAACCTAGGAACTATGTCTTAACCCCCAAGGTGATGGCTATATTGAGCTCGAAGAAGTTTACCGTGTGCAAGAAGAAGCACCCCTGACAATTATCAAACTCGGTACCTGGAACCGTGATACCGGCTTGTCATGGACTGACAAAACTCTCATCGAAAGAAGGAGTGACCTTCATGGCGCCGTCATACCGGCGTTAACTCGAGATGTTAGTGGTCCTATATGATGAAAACCTAATATACAGTTCAATATTCACTTAAAGGATCTTTTGGAAAACACAAACATAGATTTTTTGTTTCCTTTAAATTGAAAAATGACACCTGGAAATGGTAATCGAACCCACGACCTTTGGATCAGTACACCAATGCTCTAACCACTGAGATATCCAGGAATAATCCCGTTTCCATGGTTATTCTTCACTCATATTTTAAGGCAGAATCTGGGATGGACGTGCAGAAATTGCGTAGTTTTACAGCTGTACAGTTGTCATTGTACTGTTGGCAGCATAAAGCCTTACCGAGTCCAAGATGGCTACGTTATCTGATAGCTCATGATCCTAATTGTTCACTCATATGTAGCTTGTGATTTTCGCACGTCCATTACAAATTCTGCCTTAAAATATCATTGAAGAATAACCCCGGCCACTGAACGACTCCTGGATAGCTCAGTGGTTTGAGCATTTGAGTACTAATTCAGAGGTCCCGGGTTCGATTCCCGTGTACAGATGTCAGGTTTCGAAAATACTATAATATTTAGATGGGGGCTATAACCATCATTAATTAATAAAATAATAATAATGGTAATAATAATTGCTTGGTTATTTAATCCATTATATATTTTTGTTGTCAACACTGATAACATTTTACTGTTTTAATGGTGTAAAACTACCCACTTCATGAAAGACTGATCTACTGATGAGGATATAGGGGTTCCACTATCCCTCCGTGCAAATGCAGGTACACTTCCTCTAAATTCAATCTTTCTTATACCTGACACATTAGTGTGATTAGTAAATCTACGTTTAAATCGAACGGGTACTAAAACGTGGTAACAAACATAAAATCAATATTTTTATTAGAGTTATGTTATAGTTATTATATTATCTATCAAAAAAGACAGATACATATCACGTGACTTGATGTATGAATATATTATATTTTTTATCACTGCATCTTACCACCTGTTCAGGCTACACGTATATATGATAAACTCTAACATAATAGGGATGTAGAAGGAAGCATTTTAGAGGCAATGTACCTCCATTTTCGTGGAATGAGATTGAGAAACTTTTTAGGGGAAACCACCCTCAATAGACCCGACCGGGATTCGGATCCCGTACTCCCTGTAATCAGCAGGCCAGTCCAACACGAAGGTGATGCCTTAAATTAGGGGTTTTCAACCCGTGGTCCACGGGCCACTTGCGGCTCATGGTAACATTTTTTGCGGCCCGCTGGCTCATGAAAAATCCAAATAATTTCAAGATAAATTGACAAATACAGATATAAATTTTACATAAAAAAACTAATGAAATAAATATGTATTTTACGTTATTTTATAAATGATATTTTGCTTTCTACGCGAAGAAAAGTATTACGTTTTAAAACAAATGTGCTTTGAGCCGGCAAATGACAACTCTAGTAGACAAGACAAATCACGCTACCTCCTGGTGTGAAACGGAGAACATACTTAAAGAGAAATCCTAATCCCTAGTGAGAGTGTTAGTGTATAAGAATGAAGTGAACGAATATTTTAATATGTGTTCACTCCTAATATTGAGGGTACAGTATCGCGGCCCACGAGCCAAAAAGAGACAGAAACTTTGGACCTTGGACATAAAAAAGGGGAAGACCCCTGTAGGCCATTCAGCCTCTGAAGTGGTTTTGTATGAATATTAATTTATTAATTTCTGTAACTGTCAAACAAGGTTTCTTCCTATTTGAATGTGACTGTACAAATCATTATTTCCCCCCTTTCCACAGAGCCCTCCTTTCACCACGGTGCAATATGAAGAAGAGGGTGGAATCCGGGTGGGGGGATTTACGGGCCTCATCTGGGCCATTCTGGAGCAACATCTCAATTTTAAGTAAGTATTTTAAGTTTTTTTAAAATAATACTGACATGCATCAGACTATATTTCTGTATCTGGAGGAGCTGAGGTTCAATTATCCACCTTGTTGGAGGGTGGGGGGGAGGGGGGAGAGGGGTTAGAGAAGAAATGATGGAAGGAATGGTGTCACATTGGATTTATCAATTTGGGTCCCAAAATACTCTCCAAAATAGGGCGGGTGCATTCCTTCCTAAAGAAATCCTTGGTCATGAATACAAATATGGGTTTAATAAAACTCTGATACCCACTTGAGTGGATGCATGGTCCAAGGCGTCACTCTCGTATTAGACTGTATAGTCGATGACAAAGAGCTAGAGTTTCGAATCTCAATAAGGCGTACTGAGTATTTTTCCAAAATGGTTTTCCACTCTTCCTCCACGCAAATGCGAGCACATTTCCTATGAATATACCTCTATAATCTCTAAACTCATTATAATAATTAGGACATCAGCATGTGATGGACGTGTGGAACTTGTCAGCTACGTATGAGTGATCAATTAAGATCGCGAGCTATCAGATGACATAGCCACCTTCGACTCTGGAAGGCTTTATGTTGTCAATATTACGATGACAAATGTACGAATTCACATATTATGATGGATTAAATAGACTAGCTACTATATTTGATAATTACGGTTATAACCAGGTGTGATTCCCGTCCCCAGGTGTCATTTTTCAATTTAAATAATATTATATTTAGATACGGCTCTAACCGTAACTAACAAATATAATAGCTTGACTATGCAATCTATCTCAAATAAAGTAGAACTAAAGAATTGTCCTGGAAAATGTTTGTAAGTTGACTATCCCCCTTCTTTCTCTTGTACCCATTATGTTGTCTTACCGTTTCTACTTTTTTCCAGGAGTGAATACACTGTGGACAACACTGAGGCAGGAAACTATGAGCCTATTCTCGGGTTAAATTCCCCCGAGCAAGTGTTCGTGGCAGTCTTGGTCATGACCCGGGTATCGGAACGTGACCCGCCCGACGTCGACGCCATGGATGGTTCGACTGCGTCTGAGGACGTCTTTGACTTCTCTGACCCGATACTCTACAGCAGGTGATGCTTGGGAGATCGCCAACGTGACGTAAAGATTCTCCTATTTTTTTTTTTTTTAAATGGAAGCCATCGCTATTAACGTGACTTAAACGTTGACATGACGTTCACGTTACGTTACGTTAAGATAGTGATATAGATGAAGTGAGAAAAGGTAAGTGTTTTTACAGGCTTTTTTTTTTTTTAGCAAAACTGTTGAACTCAGTGGTCTTGTGGTAAAGTACTCGCCTCAGGACCGGATGTTCGTGGGTTCAAACCTTACCGGGGTTGACGTGTTTTTCTTGGGCGATAAAAAATCCTTAGCACAGCTTTCTTCGTAGGGGAAGTAAGTCCGTCGGTCCATGTAGATTGGGGTATGTAAAATAACCCTGGAAGGTATGTGAAAATACCTTTACCGATAAAATTGGTAAGCCCTTTAGCTCTCGCTCATAGAAATTCTTGTGTGCTGATATAATCAGTCGGTTCAGAAAGTGCACGCTAAGTATCTCAAATAAATAAATAAAATATGCCAAAACATTTTTTTTTCAAAATAAATCAAATATTGCTCTAGTAGAAATATAATATAATATTTTCTTCACGTGGTGATACCAACATTTGTTGAATATCTGTCGTGAGCATAGCAGCATTAGATTAGAAACTTTTCAAATGAAGAGGAAAAGTTGTCATTACATTCCAGTACACCCTTGACAGATATTCAACAACTGTTGATATCAACATGTGAAGAAAATTAAACTATATGTTTCTACTGAAGATTTATTTTGACAAAAAAAAAGTTTTGATATAAGAACGTCAACAATCCTGCTCTTAGTTCGCGTCCCCTACACTCCCAACTCGGTGATGGCTTCAATTTAAAATTCGCAAGGATCACAGCTACGTCCCGACATTTTTTTTTAATTTGCATGGAATACTTTAGAAGAAATCAACCACGTGAGCCAAGGACTTCCTGTATTTGTCAAATTATGTTCCAGTTCCCGAGCCTACATCCGGCATCCAGGGTTTGTCGGCGCTGAGTGGCTCGCATATATATCCCCGCTGACCCCTCAACTCTGGATGGCTCTGACGGTGACTGCGGTGTTGCTTGCCACACTGTTGACGGTCACGTGCAAGCTCTCGGGAAGGGCCGGGTTCGACTCAGGCCAACATTTCTCGATGGGGGACTCGTTGCTGTGTATCGTAGGAATCTTAACCGCTCAAGGTAGACGATAAACCTTTCTTTTGTGGGGGAGGGGGGGGGACTTCGCGTCCTACTTACCAGCCTGTATATACAGATGTACCATCATGTGCGTGAAAAGAAAGTGACAAATATTTTAAAGAAAAACACCTTAGACCAAACCGGGCTCCGAACCTTAGCCTCTCCCCTACCACGAAACTGGACTAAAGTCTATATTGTTTTTAGCACTACGTCTTACGATCTGTTAGGGCTATATCCCTATGTACTACTTACTCTAATTTGTTAGGGATGAGGAAGGTTGGATTTAGAAGAAGTATACTTGAATTTGCGTGGAAAGAGATGGGAAAACCACGTAGAAAAATTACCCAGCCGGGATCGAAATCTGATCTTCTTATTGGCAGTCTAGTCTATTGTGATATTG
Organism: Timema genevievae; assembly: GCA_902155825.1. Classification (NCBI taxonomy): domain Eukaryota; kingdom Metazoa; phylum Arthropoda; class Insecta; order Phasmatodea; family Timematidae; genus Timema; species Timema genevievae. The sequence goes on from CABFWO010002331.1 coordinate 16,497, forward strand.
AAGACTTTAGACCATCTGGCCACCGAAGCGAATAACATATAAATTTGTTAACACAAAAATATGGTCAAAAAAACTCTTCCTATACTATATAGCTAGCTCCGTGACGTCAGCCAGCAATCGAGCGATACCGGCCACCGTCTGTTGGTGAATATAGTGCCAAACTCTTCTGGTAGAGGGTGTAATTAGTTCAGCACAACGATCCCACCATTCATTACTCTAAGTTGTCTAGAACGGAGCCGCTATTTTTTCCTGCGCTATACGGTTACTCTGATAGTTGCAGTGTAATTTTCATAGAAATATCCTTGACTTTCAGCTAGAAATTTTACTAGCTATACTCACTTATTCATACGTCAAGTCATGTAATTTGTAGCTGTTAATTTGATATCTATTATCACTAGCTATCATATATCTTTAATATTATAATAAAATGTTTTAATTGTTGGCCGCATTAATTTATTTCTTTTTTCGCAAAAGGCCAGGCTACCATCTGTTCAAATGTATTCCTTTAAAACAAGGAAAGTGTATTTATTATCTATCTGAATCTATATTCATCACATATCTAGTAAGTCCTGAAGTGGGCTAGATTACCATGGAAATAATTAGTTTTGTATGTAAAGCATAGCACACACTTGGAAACATTTTACAGCCAACATTGTCTCCCAACATGTTTCTCTCGTTTCCTAAATGTTTTCTAGTGTATTTGGAAACTGTTTGAAAACATTTTTTTCGTATTATCTTTGTGTTTTTCAAATACGGAACAATGTTTCTTGTCATCCGTTACAAATGGGTTGCAACAAAGTTTGAGTGTCTGTACGTGTCTGCCGAGAGTGTCGACGACAAACAACGTGGACCAGGCCAGTCGTTCACTATCATGGGACCAACCATTTGTAAAACAACTTCAATCTGTAAGAGATATTAGAGTAAAGTTCTTAAAGCCACTGCAGTCTTCGAACTTCAGTTATGTCGGAAGATTAATTGCATACTATGAACTAGTTTGAAATACTGTAAGTACCCACCAATGTCTTCTTGAACAGTCCATTGCTCTACATACAAAGCACAAGACTGTAGCATTCTCCTCAGCCGACATCTTGTATTCAACTGAGCTCTGGTTGACCTTGGTGGTTTTGGGATAAAGTGATCACCTCAGAACCCGATGTTCGTGGGTTCTAAACCAGCCGGGTTAGACGGATTTTTCTTGAGTGATAAAAATCCGTAGCACAACTTTCTTCAGAGGGAAAGTAAAGCCATCGGTTCCATGTTGATTTTCGGCATGTAGAAGCACCCTGGAAGGTATGTGAAAATACCTTAACCGAAAAAAATTTGTAGACCCTCTCGCTCTCACTCATAGAAATTCTCGTGTTCTGAGATAATCAGTCTGTTTAGAATGTCCACGTTAAATACCTCAAATGAATAAAATAGCTGAACCTTGGACGGGAGACAATGTTTGTTTAACTGTTTGCTGATGTTTTATTGAAACAGGTTATGAAACCAGCCCTGTTAGCTACTCCTCTAGAATGGTGTACCTCTTAGCCTTGCTGATCTCCGTGGTGGCAGCAGCGGGATATTCAGGAGCCCTCATCTCGTCTATAACCATCAGGCATTTCGACATGCCCTTCAGTGACCTTGAGAGTCTTCAGAAAGATGGTTCTTACACATTGGGAGCTGTTTCTGGATCCGCTGAGTGGCACTATTTAGTGGTAAGAAGAGTAAATGTCCCTTAAAGGGATGTTTTTAGTATCTTAGCTCATGTCAGGGATGGAGGGGCATCACCAAAGCTCAAAACTCTGATCAAACGTTCTGAAATTGATAATTCATAATGGAAATGGGATTTAAACTTTATTTGAGAGATTTGTCAGGGATTAAAAAGAGGGTTAATTTGCTTAATATTGTGATTTGACGATTTATTTCATAATAACTCAGATTTTGTAGCCTAATGATAATCAAACAATAATATTAATGAATTTTGTTTCAACATTTAAACATAGTTTTATTGCAAGAAGTGAAGTACTTTGAGTATATCTAAAATTTTCAAATTTACATTACGTCTTGATTTTAATCTGCGCTGTAGATTAAATGTTTAAAATATTGAAAAAGAGTATACAACTCAAAACCTATTAATTTTGTGTATTTGTTTTGAATGTTTTCTTTTCCTAAATGGTAAGGTGCTTAATATGTTTAGACATCAAACTCGCTGCTTGATGTTTATCCAATTAGAGTATCCAACTGGGATTAAATCTTGATTCCTCTCTGTCAGGTAAAAAACCAGCGCTTGAAAGTTTGAATGTCCTTTGTGACGCGAAACTGATTTTGAAAATGACCATTTCACAGTACTCGAAAGATCCGACGCTGCGCAACCTTTCCGCCAAAATGTACGACGACTTGAGGGAGAACAGCCACTCGTTCCGTGAGGCGGCTGCGAGGACGTGCGGAACAAACTTCGCGTTCGTCGTTAACGAGGACCACCTCATGTCCTTGTTGGACCAGATGCCTTGCAACGTGATCCCTCTGTCAAGTTTCAGCTTCAAGACCAGCTTAGTATTCACCCTCGCCAAGAAAAACCCTTACAGGAGGTTCATCAACCGCAGGTTTGGACAAAGACCAGGAGTACAGACCCACCAGGTGTTCAAACAGAGCCAGATACCAGGGGCAAAATGTGGGCCACCTATCTTTGTTCTACTCGAATCCAGTGGTGGCGAAACATTATTTGTCTAGGGCAGGGGGGGATAATCTTTTTAAAGCTAGGGCCAGTAAATTGCTATAAATCATTTGATGGACCATTGTAACCAATATCCAACCCCTCTACCTCCCCGTTGGTGAAATATATTTCCCCCTAACACATTTTATATTGGACTAAAACAATATCCAGATGTTATTATTTTATTAACCTATAATTATTTATAAACTTAAATATAAAGTTCTTTTATAGTATTTTCTAAAATAATAAAACCCATGTACAGTACGTATTTAAATCTTTCGTTCTATTAAGATTGTATAATCATTCACATCATGATTGAAGAAAATAAAGTTAGTTGTTATGACAACACCATTTCTTCACTAGTATTGTACAGATATGTAAAGCTCACGTAATGTCTTTAGCACACAAATCCACTTTGTGAATGATACTGAGGTATGAAAATAGCTTCCGCTCTAAATACTGTTCAAGCAAAGAAACACATCCGTTTATCTTCCCTGGCACCGTTGGAGCACCATATGTTAGTTACATATACCTTCTAATTCAGCCTACTCGAGTTTACTCCCATCCACATCACATTTTTCTATTCAGTTTTTCAGTATCATAGAAATATCCTTTCCAATTTGTTGTGGGCGATAATTGAGAGTTATAATACATTAGATACAGCTGTATGGCCACTGTTTGGCCCGCGAGTATGTGTTGGCCACCCCTGATCCAAGGGGATGAATTAGATTAGCACAACTAAATATATGTTTCTTGTAAGGGGGCCTGGGCTTGGTAAATGATTTAAAACTAGATACTCCTAAAAGATATTCGTGATTTTAGTTAGGTTTTTTTTTTCCAATTCCACTAATCTATGAACTATTTAGAGTGGCTCCCTCCAGTTTTGGAAATTTTGAGGCCCCCTCCAACCACCATTTCTCTAACTTTCACTTACAAATTGTAAGGTTTATTTTATTTATCTGAAGGGGTCCTTCGTCATGCTTGCCAAACTTTAAATGCTCTATTTTTATTTGAACAGTTGTTTGTCTATAGGGTGTACAGTTTATTTCAATAAATAAGTGTCCCAGTGGTCTAGTGGTCAGTGCACCTCACTACAAACCTAGTGGTCCCGGGCTCGATTCCTGGCTGGTACCATGGGTATTTTTCCCGAAAGGGTAACTGTCCCAATGGTCCCCAGTGTTTGATTGGTTAGGCTCAAGTTAGGTTTAAGTGTTTCAACTGGTTCCACATCCTTATACTCACTATTATTACCATCACCTCGTATCATCGGGACATGGAAAGTCTCCACGGAAAGGATGTCCGATTAGTACATTCGGGCGTCCCCTGGGCAACGGTATATTAGTACTGGCTAATCTTTCCTCTATTGGTCTGTGATATATTAATATTATAATAATTTTTCAATAAATTACAATGTGATATTGTTTATTTGTCAAAATGCAAACATTTTCAAAATATTACAATGTGATATTGATTTGTTTTTCTATGTTGCAGTTTAAGGCAGCTGACAACAAGTGGAATTCTCAAGAAACTACTCAGAGATAGTCGTGCCACTGAGCTATCAGGACCAGATAACATTATAACTACAGTTCAATTGTCTAGTGTTGCATTTTTATATTCTTTCTTATGTGCCGGTATGATTTGTTCATTTATATTGCTGTTTTTGGAGAAAATGATTTATGCAGAAGCTAAAGTGTATTCTGCATAGATGAAAATAATCATCTACCACATTTATCACGAGCTTTTGTAATTCATCAATGAAATTCTAGGCTTATTAAAAAGATAAACAATAAAATAATTATATAATACCCGAAGATGTTCACATTAATATTATGCAAGGTCTAAGATAATACGGGTCTTGGTACATTTAGTTCCAGTGATCAGACACTGAAGCTAAAGAGCGCTAGTTTCTTAGCATACTAGCACGCGCGCAATTCAAATATTGTAGAAAACATTTATAGTTGCTTGGTAATGCTAAATAATTATCCTCTTTACATAAATGAGCTCTGTACACTATACACATATTGTATTATATTTAAAATGTTGAATGATTACTATAAATAAAATATTGTTAAGCAGTAGTTTCCAACTTTAGCACGGTGGATCAGTCAAACTAGGATTTTTTTTTCCTCTAGTGAAAATCATTTGTAAAGTAAAAGTTGTAACTGGCAATTATCACAATCATATTGTGGCCAAAGGGAAATATTTAAAGGTATGGAAGAAGGGGAAAACCTTTTAAAAGAAAACTAATTTTTTTTAACCTCCTATATTTTATTTGTTTCATATACAAATTTTACTGTAGTTTTTCTATATGTTGCACCATATCACCTAAGTTTATTTATTACAATTTTTTTACCAAAAATACATATTTTATTTACCAACATTTTTACACCGAAATTGAACTTTGTATTTAACGAAATGCCACACATTAGTATATCTAATTATCTATGTAAGGTTTTTATAACAAATTCTACCTACTATGGATATGTTTTAACTAAAATATTGATGGAAAAATAATTCTTAGAGCCAATAACCAAACCTCTACCCAGGTGTAATTTTCAACATTTACTAAATCAATATTTGTGAATGGCATTTATCCCCTAACAAATATTAATGTCAAAGCATTGTGTCTATTTTCTTTATTGGCTATAACAGGGTGTCCAGCAACCTGGAAAAAAGGGAAAAGTTAGGGAAATTGCTTATTCAGTTAAAGGTCAGAAAATGTTATCAACTTTATGGAATTTTCATATGTTCACTAAAAGAACTACACCACTTTAAATAGTCAAAATAACACACTTCCTCCAGTTAATACACACTCTGAATCTATTTTATATCACTTGTCCTTGTTGAGCATTCTAATCTTCGCATGGTCTAACGCATAATTCTCGAATTGAACTAGACTGGTGATGACAGAAAGATCAGGGTTTGATCCTCGTCAGGTGAACTGAGGGCAGTTTTTCCTAAATCGTTTTCCACTTTCCCCCCACACAAATGCGGTCACAATTCCTCTAAATTCAACCATACTGCTCTCTAACTCATTAGAGTAGTTAGCACATAGGCATATAACCCGAATGGCTAATAAGATACAGTGTTAAAATTCTTAAGGTCACCATGTGATTTACATGTCCTTTTTCCGCCCCTCTGCTGTGCAACTTTAGCGAAAGTTTATTCATTTGTCTCACAACAATTTTAAACTGTATTTATGCATGAAGATTTTTTTAATGTCTCAATACAATCTCACTGAAATCTAACTTATATCGCAATATTGCTTTAGACTGAAATATTTTAAGGCCACCATAGAGTGACATCATTTCAGAATGTGTATATGTCTAGTAATAGTATCTATTTCGTTAAATTGTGATCTTAATAAAATAATGTTTGTACTATATAGTGACTGGAAAAGTTGAAAATCAGTTATGGAAAACCAGAAAAAATCGGGGGATTTTAAAAATAATTTGGCTGGACACCCTGACTAGCTCGGAAGTAAACTACCAAAGAGGTTTATTTGATCTATGTATACTTATTATATTCTATCTTAACGTAGACTTGACATTTGATATGATAATTGAATGATGTTAGTTTGATCCTTACTTTATACCTCTATCCTTAAATTGATTCTAAAATACAAAATAATTTTCTGATAATTCTTATTTTTAATATATCTAGTTCAGTTTAAACCTACACTAGCTTCTTGTTTTTCTTAATGTGTTAGAAAAAAGAAAGGACTATTGTATTTCTATTCACATTTGTTTGGTTTGATTATTAACATAGCTAGTTACCAACCCTCTAAACATTATTTACCATCTGGTTTATTTGGTTTATTTTACTTTCATTTGGTTTTGTTTATTTTTATTTATTTGAGTTATTTAACATGCACTTTCTAAACCGACTGATTATTATGTCAGCACACGAGAGTTTATAAGAGAGAGAGGGCACAGGCCTACCAATTTTGCTGGTAAAGGTGTTTTCACATACCTTCCAGGAATATTTTTACACACCACAATCAACTTCTGACCAACGGCTTTACTTTCCCTTCAAAGGAAGTTGTGCTACGGACTTTTATCGCTCAAGAAAAATCCTTTGACCTCGGCTGGGTTTGAACCCACTTAATATTTGCACTACTGTATATTTAATTGAAAATAATGACTAGAACGTTTATCTCTACTGGACCTATACTTTTCTAAAATATAAATTGTTAAGGACTGATATGACTTATTTCTTTAAAATAAATTTATTTTTCTCAAAAGAAAAAGCTAAAATTAATTAATCTTAATCGCCCATAAGTTTTTTAAGAATTTGTTCATTATTTTCCCTGAATTCTTCGTCTTGTAGGAATTGTTTTTTCATCCGTAACTTGTCGACTTTGCCGGTCGTATTTCTTGGGAACTCTTCTAAGAACCTTATATATCTGGGGATTCTAAATTCAGCCACCTGCAAGAAATTAAATTAAATTATGGCATGTCATTATGTTTGTAGAATAATATCATGTATATGTTAAACCCCAAAAGTATGAATTGGGCAAAATCTTGTCAGGTTCATGCATTAGAAAGCTCTAAGCGAAGAACAGGTTTAGTCTGAACCTTTAATAATTATACAATAGAAGGTTAGGTTGCACTGGAAGGTTAAGTTATACTGGAAAGTTAGGTTGCAATAGAAGGTTAAGTTATACTGGAAGGTTAATTTGCAATGGAAGATTAGGTTGCACTGGAAGGTTAAGTTATACTGGAAAGTTAGGTTGCAATAGAAGGTTAAGTTATACTGGAAAGTTAGGTTGCAATGAAAGGTTAGGTTGCAATGGAAGGTTAAGTTACATTGGAAGGTTAGGTTGCAATGGAAGGTTAAGTTACATTGGAAGGTTAGGTTGCAATAGAATATGTTATACTGAAAGGTTAGGTTGCAATGGAAATTTAGGTTATACTGGAAGGTTAGGTTGCAATGGAAGACTTAGGTGGCAATGAAAGGTTAGGTTGCAATAGAAATTAAGGTGGCAATGGAAGGTTATGTGAGACTTATTTATAATTCTTAACCATGAAATGGGTAAGACTCAAGAGTTCCAGCAATTTTTGCCAAGTTTGTGAACTGGTCAAAAGAAGACGCCTGTTGGTGGAATGTACATAAATTTTCCCAATTCGTGGAAAGAGCAGTTTCACTAATGGGTGTAACATTACATGATTTTCCTTTTGCAAATATTAATAACTAGAGGGATATGAAATCTACTTTGTCAATTTTAAGTGAATAGACCTAGCTACATGAAATATTCTTAAAAAAAATTTTTTTACTTTAAAATACTATATTGTTTATATACTTATCTGAATTTTTACACCAAATATAGAAATTTTCTATGTGTTTAATAGCAAAAATATTTGACAACGTTTAAAAACCGCTTGATGAATCAATAGTTTTTGAGTCAATTTAGGCTGACAAATATTGTAATCAAAGTCAAAATCATATAGAGCCTCTCAGCCTCTTATCAAAAACTTTTAAATTTGTAAACACTTGTTTTGAAATATCTAGGAATGGACATACAAAATTTGAGGGATTCAAAATAATTTAAGATTGTAGTAAGGGAAAATTTTTTATATGTTTACAAATTAGTAAATAACATATTTTTAAAATTTATTTAAGGTATTTAACCTATACTTTCTGAACTTACTGATTATATCAGCACACGAGAATTTATACACTTGAAAGAGCCTACCAAATTTGCCGGGAAAGGAATTTTCACATGCCTTCTAGGGTTATTTTACCTGCCACAATCGACAAGGGACCGACGGCTTTACTTACCCTCAGAAGAAAGTTGTGCTACAGATATTAATCGCCCAAAAAAATAATTCTTTGACCCCACGAACATCGGGTCCTTAGGTGAGCGCTTTACCCCCAAACCACTGATGTTGACAGTAAATAAAATACAGTTTTTTATTAGAGAAAAGATGTATTTAAACCAGTTCTTACTATTTCATTTTTTTTTTCCTTGCTTGCTTGTTCAGGTTATACACATATGTGCTAATTACTGTTGTGGAGTAGAGATTAGGAAGGAAACATTTTAGAGGAATTAAAGGAGGAAAACATTTAGGAAATACTACCCTCGGTAGATCTGACCAGGATTCGAACCCCATTTCCCTCTAATCATCAATCCAGTCTAACACCAAAGTGACGCCTAAGAGCATTAGGCCACTGATGCGGTTTTTTTCTTATGTTATTTTCAATCATTTCATCGCCTTCTTTTTTACAAAATATCTTTATATGTTATTCAATAAAGAATTGATAACTAATACATTATGTTTATGTAATTAGTATATTAAGTAAACTAGAAAATCTAAGAAGAAAGGAATTTTTTTATTTTATTTTGCGAAAAATCAAGTTGTTAACAGTATTAAGCTCAACAATGATAAAGAAACTGTTTAAAAAATGATCAAAATCCATGGTATTTCGTTCATTTGCTTTATATAAATATATATAATTTATAAAGACTACCTTTCCTTGGCAGAAAGATCTAATATCCTCCTCATTAATGGTGGCACCATCTCTCGGTCGAACACAAAGACAAATCTCTTCGCCCCAACGAGCATCAGGGACGCCAAAAGCCTAAAAAAATATATTCACTGCTTTTAACCAAAAAACTTAATGCAATAATCAAAATATTGTACTTCAAATAGGTACTTGGCTCAGTTGTGTAACTAAGAATGTTTTTATTATGGCGATAAATATTCGTCTTCCTGTCATCAGATGTTTATTGATGGCCTTAAATAAACACATCATTGGTACAACAAACTATTGCAGTGTTAGTTATTAAACTAAGGCACTTGATTAATTTTTACTTTTAATCATCACCATCATCATAAACTGTTTCCAGCATGTGACCATGTCATTTTAGGGCTGGTCTAATGACTTAACGGATAAATATAGTAATTGGGAGGAAAGTTAGCGACCAGATAAAGGTTATCAGACACTTTGATATTTCATGCGTATTATGAATTGAATCTATCTGCCGAATAGCTATCTGTAGGATAAATATATTTTTATGCAGAAAATGTAAGGTTGCTACTGTTGTTACCAGTGTGCAAATGCATATAAACCCTGCTGCTTCTCCCTACAACTTAGCGAAGGACTACAACGCTCAACATTTGTAAATAATGGTGGCTAAACGAGTGCGAGGAAACAGATGGCGCCACGGGGGCGCAGAGGCTTGGTTGTCTTGCAAGTACTAATTTCGATGTTTGCCAAAATGTCAATAATTTTGTACAAAGTTTACAAAATTTCATTTATTGTACTCACACTTAAATAATTTGTTTTTATATAACTATAACTCTACAAATGGCTTGTGAGTTTTTATAAAAGCGTGAATTAAATGTTTCAACTTAATATATAGTTAGAGCGTGGGCCTTTGCCTACTAAACACATGAACCAAGATTTTAACCTAAAAATAGATTATGATAGGCGAAACCTCATGAAAAACAACGCGTCACTATGGCAACGACCATTTTAACTTTGAGATAAAAGTTATCAGGTACTTAAACCTCCCGATAAAAATATGATGGATAAATACATTTTACCTGGCAGATAAAAGCTATCTGGCAGTTATAAGACACACATTTAACTTATCTATCAGATAGAACTATTTATCGGCCAGATTAATATTTATCCAGGAGTCATAAGACCGGCCCTTAGTAATATGCCTCCAACTTCCTGTTAATTTCACTTTTCTTCCTCTTTGTTTCATTCTCTCTCTCTCACTCAAACACACACTTGTTTTTATCTAGTCTTTCCCTCTCTTTCTTGGTCTCCTTGCAGTCTTATCACTAGATTCTTCATCCTTATTAAGGTTCTATACTATCTCATCCTTGCTTACATTAATAATTTAATTTAACTATATATGTTTGTAAATGTTTATTTTATGTTTTAAGTACTATTCCAGTTTTTTCTAGAACAGTTTGAACATTGTTAATAAATTTAAACCAGTGACTTGTTTTTCTTTTTGAATCCTATTTCACAGCTCGCGTTGCCATTTTTTTTTTCGGCTTGTACTGCAAATATAGAAGATTCCACTTATCATAAATAATAATAGAACATTTAGTTTGAATAAATAATTTGGGGCCAAAGATGACTATTCAGCTCATTCAAATGACAACAGTTCACTCTGTGTTTTGTTAATCTCTATGCATATAAGAAATGTTGTCATCCGAATGATCTTCATAGTGTTTTGGCCCTTAATCTGTAGGTCTCCTATCCCTTCCGTACCTGCGCATCAACAACATCCGGATGAGAGAGGAAGAACTCTTCTATTTCCTTGGGGAACACGTTGTCACTTCCCCTGATTATTGCCTCCTTGAGCCTCCCGACCACCTTGCAATGCCCACTTTCTAATAATATCACCTGGTCCCTGAGAGAGGAAAAAACAAAGGTTTATCCTGTGATCTAGAATGGAGTGTTTATCTCATCCAGTCTTAGCCTGTGATATAGAATAGAGACATTATCTCACCCAGTTTTAAGCCAACCATCGGCTGTGATGGTTTCTCTAGTCTTAGCCTCGTCCCCCCAGTAGCCCAGCATGACGATGTAGCCTCGAACCCAAAGTTCACCGGGACTCCCCATAGGAACCATCTTGCCTTCCTTGTCGACCACCTTGAACTGCAAGCAGAGGTATATCATTTGTAATTATAGCTATTGATTTGGAGCGCGCTTACTGTTGAATATCCCTGTTCATACTTACCGACTACAATCATTTTAAAAGAATTGGTAATCAGCTGTTTTATGTTAACGTTGCAATGCATCATGGGTCAACATACAGCTTGTGAATTGCTGCGCCACTTAAGCAGATTCTGCTTTTTATTTTCGGCAAACATGTGAATCAAGATTTTTGGTGGCACAAGTCTTATTTTATACATTTCATTTGTTTGTGTCTTTGAGACAACAAAACGTTATGGCCTTTTCTTGTACTTTATTTGGTATTGTAGCTCTAGTTTCTCTTTCAAAGACTTGAAGTCTGATCAGCCCTAACTGCTAGAGTTTGCTCATTGAACATGTGGCTTTTTTTTTAATATTTCAAATTCATTCTTAGCTTAAGTTGTTATGATGGATTAGATAGCCAATATATGCGCTTTCGCACTATTATTATTATTATTGTACTAGCAGCAGCACATAAACCCCCTGTCAAACCCCCCCCTTCCCCCCGCTGCATTATCAGATATCTCGCGATCTTAATTTATCACACATATGTAGCTGAGGGTTTCCACACATCCATCACAGTCTTTGCCTTAAAATATGAGCTAAGAATTAGTCTGGGCACTGAACGACTCCTGGATAGCTCAGTGGTTAGAGCAGAGGCGTAATAACCCAAAGGTCCCTGGTTTGATTCCTGTATCCAGGTGTCATTATTTTTCAATTTAAAGAATATGATAGTTAGATGCGGCAATATCCGTACTTAACAAATATAATAGTCTGGTTATTTAATCCATTAAAAACTAATAACGTGTCAAAGAATATTTGTTTATTGTGAAGTACACCTGATCATACCTCGACAAATGGAACTGCCTTTCCTACTGTTGTAAACGTCTCTACTTGAGAATCTTCTAAACCAGATCCAAAGAAAGGGACTCCTTCAGTCATTCCATAACCTTGCTGTAATTAATTTTTCTCTTTTAAGGTGTGGGACTGTAGAAAAAATGAGTTAAGGGAAGGGTTTTTCTAATTTTTATATATATATATATATATATATAAATTTAAATATCAGAATAAATCAAACACTTCTTCAGTAGAAACATAGAGTTTAATTTTATTAACATGTTGATATCAACAGTTGTTGAATATCTATCAAGGGTGTCTTGGAATTTAATGACAACTTTTTCTTGTCATTTAAAAATTTTCTCATCTATTGCGGATGTGCTCTTGACACACATTCAAAAACTGTTGATGTGAACTTGTGAAGAAAATTAAACTATATTTCTAGTGAAGAAAATTAAACTCTATATTTATAGTGGATAAATATTTTATTTATTTTGGTCAAACGAGTGTTCTTTTATAAAATTTGCAAAAACCCTGGCCTTTTCTCGTATTCCCTACATCCCCACCTTAAATAGTTAACACTTACCCTAACCTTGCTTGTTTACACAATGGTCAGGCTTATAAAAGAGGACCATAGTGTAAATCATTCAAGGTAAGACTGCTAACATTCAAATGGAGTGTACATGTATTACTTATCCAATTAATACGTACATGTTTTAATTTACAAAGTAAAATCTACAAATCTCCTTTTTATAAGAAGAGCCTTTTAAAAAAAATAATATATATACACATACATATATACCTTTTTTGTGGCCAATACTGATAACATTTTACTGTCTTATCAGTGTTATTTCATAGTTATTGATAATATCCATCAATATTGACCGCTGCATTTTTCTTGACTTACCATATGAATAGATAAAGGTACATTTAGTAACTTTTTCTATCAGATAAAGCTATTCCAATGAAAATTGTGCTGTATTTTAGCATTGTTTTGTAATGTAATTAGAGTGATGATACCAACATAAAATATTATCTCTTATAATTTTTCCCAATAACTACAGTCCATTCAATGGTTATATTATTAATATATCATTAAAATAATAAATGTAATGCATTAATTAGCTTGTTAATGTTCATACATTTTACATACCTAACTAGCTACTTTAATTTTAGTGTGACTTTAAATAAAAACTATGATAATTTTTTTTAGCACAGTATCTTACTATCAGCCTGAGCTAAATGCTTATATACTAACTACACTAATGGTTTTAAGGATTAGGAAGGATATATATGTATATGAAGTATATCTGCATTTGTATGGAGAGAGTGGAAAACCATTTTAGAAAAAAAAACCTCTCAGTACACCCAACCCAGATTTGAACCTCGAGCTCCTTGTCATTGGTAGTCTACTACGAGAGTAGCACCTTAAAATATGCTGCCACTGAAGCGAGTAATTATTCTTCTTGACGTAATGAATCAATACATTTGCCTTGCATGGACTATGCTGCTTCATGCATCAACGATTTCCAACTTCTTGATGGAGCAAGCAATTAATATTTCTAAGAGATAAAAGTAAATTTTTAAACTTTAAATTAACCTCTTTTGAAATTTGATTTTAGAGAAAAGTAAGCTCTTCAATCCTTAAACAACTTTAGTGATGCAAAGCCTAGGAATTTATTACTAAGAAAAAGCAACCAAGATGTACTCTTTTGGTGTACCATTCAATGTCTTAGTTTTTAGTTAAAAAAGAGGGCAAATGGAGTATTTAAAAAAAATCGTGTAGGCGCTATTTGGTGATTTAATTTCTTTACTCATTTTTACTAAGCGACAGCTTCTTAATAGTAATATAAAATCAAATTTTAACTGAACGATGAATTTTTATTATTTAAGTTTTAAATAAATGGTAAGTCACAATCACACTTACTTAACCCATAAAAAAATGTTACCAATAATTTTTTATAAATTTAAATTACAATGGTTATCGGCAAAGGCATGGAAAGCTAAATTTATTTAGGGACGGGAGGGGGCTTCGCTAAAAAATTGTTACTATACCTTTAGCCAATAAATATTTTTATAGATTAAATAATATATGGACCCCTCCCCCCATAATGGGAGTCTATCAAATTTCAGGGGGTATGATCCCCTTTTCCTTGACACCCTCTATTTCTACACCTTTGGTCACCGAGTACACTACTTACACAAAATCGTTGAATAGGCAAAACGAGAGAGATTTGTCGAGCAAGATGTTCTGGTAGCATGGCTCCTGCTACGAGTGCCACTTCAAGGTTGTTAACAGTAACTCCCAGTTCCCTGACCGTCATAATCATATCCACATACATAGAAGGAGTCCCATAAACAATCGTGCATCTAAAAATAAAACAAATATATATATATATTTGAATAATGTATTTATCATACATACATATACATACTTAATTACATCGTTCGTTTACAGGGTAGGCAAGAAACAGTGCATGTAGCTCAAAAAACAACTCTAGACTTTATTTATTTTCACTAACTTTCTCCCCACTTCCCTATCCTTGCATACTCCCTTCGCTTCAACAGCATACATACATCAAATCTTTTATTCTTAAAACTCTAAATGATTATCTTTTTTTCACACATTCGTCTACAACATTTGGCCACTTTTTACATGTCCTGCCTTCCTTCCTTTTGATTCACACGCTCTACCTTCATATATTTGCTTCGTTGCTCAATCCAAATTCACCCTCTCAACATGCCCAAACCAACGTAAGACGCTTCTTTCACATTGACCCATTGGATTCTCTTTCAAACCACACTCCTTCAGCACCCAATCATTACTGACTTTGTCCATATGAGTTTCTCCTCAAACATTTCTTAGATATCTCATTCCAACCGCATTCACCTTGCTCTTGTGTTTCTCCTGACAAACTAACTCTTCACATACATAAAACAATGTTGGCATACAATTTTATATACTGCCATCTTTGCCTCTTTCAATATTACCTCATTCTTTGCAATAGTCCCCATAAATCTAACTACTCTCCGAGAAATGCATTCACCCGTGTCTCGATGTCACCATCTATCTATCAAGTTTTATGAAAATCTGTAAAATTTGCTCAATACTACCATGTAAATGTTTATACCCAACTTTAATTTTCTTTAGTTGTAAGGTTACCGATTAGCATAACCTTGAATTTACAGGATATACTTAGCTACTTACTCAATGGCATTAGGAACTCCAAAGTTCATTGCTGCACTTACAAAAATTATTCAACCTATCCTTATTACTTTTTCTAATAGTAATTTGGCTCATTATCTGAATAATGGCATTTTGTAGGAGTCAAGTTTTAGATTAAAATAATTTAAAATTAGTGTATCAAAATAAAGATTACAGTATAAATGATGATTCAAAAATATACATAAAATCCCTAACTAATGAATATATACTGTGTTCAAACTAAGCATTCTAATGGAGGTAAGCCATGTCAAACATTATATTTATAAATTTGAATAATTACACCTGGACACACTAAGTCAAGGGTCCCAGGTTCTTTTCTAGTGTCCATATGTGATTTTGATAATTTATGAATATAATGAGCAAAAATGATATTTTTTACACTCGTAAATAATTGTTTATTTATTAAAAAAGTTCAATTTTTATGCACTTTACTCTGACAACCCACTATTTTAAAAACTATGTATTGAACCAATACACGCTTTAAACTGACCTTTCTTGATTGATGGCGTTTATTGAACTATGGGGTTCAAACTTCGGCGACGGGTAAACTATCGCGAACCCGGCGTGTAGACCCCCTATAAGGGTACAAACACCATTTGCGATGTGGCAACATTGCATTTGAATACAAAACCTGTGAGACTGTCAACAGATAAACACAATTAAATCACTTCAAAAGATTTGTACTGTAGTATTAATAATGGTAGTAACATATCACTTAGGGTGGGGATGTTAGGAACAAGAACTACGAGCAGTGTTTTTGCAGTTTCTGTATCAAAACTTCTTTTGGTCCATTAGAAACATAGTTTAATTTTCTTCACATGATGACCTCAACAGTTGTTGAATATCTGTCAAGGGTGTCCTGTAATTTATTGACAACATTTTCTCTTAATTTAAAACGTTTCTCACCTAATACCTCTATGCTCATGACAGATATTCAACAACTGTTGATATCACCTTGTGTAGAAAATTAATCTTGATGTTCATACTGGAGCAGTATCTTATTTATTTTGTAAAAAAGAAGCTTGCTATAAAAATCACAAAAATACATAACTTTTCTCGCGTTCCCTACATACCCACCTTAAGTAAATAGTGAGATTATATTAAAATATATAAAATTGACTATTTTGTTTTACCTTGTTGAAGCCCAACATCTTGCAAAACTGTAATGCCCCATTGATAATGTTTCTATGACTGAGTAGGGCTCCTTTTGGCGATCCAGTTGTCCCCTGGGTAAGACAATATTAATAAGAAGTGCATTTTTTTTAATGTGTTCAAAATAATTTTCATTTTAATATATAAATTCACTTTTGAGACTGATGAAATTGCAGGTTTTTCCCACATGCATTACTAGTATAATATAATAATGGTTGTATCTTGTTTTACAGATATTTGAGTTTCTTACGTTCACATAGCAACAAAGTACATACTTTGGTTTGTTTCGACCACCAGCTTACTAAGCCTGTCATGGCCTACACCTGAATACCGGGGCTGCCGCTTATATGTCTTCAGGTAGACCTTCTCTTGGTGGTAACCTTCCCTAACTGAGGCTATGGGTGCTGATGATGACATAACTCACCATCACCAACCCTCTCATTCTCAGCCAACTAAGCTTTGAGCCAACTGGCCAGACCCTATTCCAAGCTCGTTGGTTTTGGCCCTGACCAGTCTCCTGTCTCTCGTCTGCACCTGACCCAAATTCTGCTGGGGTTCAACCAACCTCTGTCAGGTTACTTAGATCCTGGGGTACACCACTTGGCGGTGAGATCAGGATTGAGGGTGTGTTGTTCTATAGGGGTGTAAGAGAATTACTATTGAGAAAGAAGTGCCTTTAAAGTGTAAATACGTGTTGAACAGGGTGTAATTTGTACCCATTGTCAGAATAGCAGAAACATGGACATTGAATGTAAGAGAGACTAGGAAAGTGTAGGGCATGGGAATAAAGTTTGTGATGAGCATGTTAGCCGTCATGAGGAGAAACAAGATTAGGAATTAAGTTATCCGGGAAAGGGTGGGGTACGAGGAGTACATAAGATAGTAGAGGAAGTAAGGGAGAGACGGTATGATCATGTAACGAAGATGTTGGCATACATGGGATAGTAGAGGAAGCGATGGTGAGATGGTATGGTCATGTAATGAGGATGTTGGAGTACATGAGATAGTATAGGAAGCTAGACTGAGATGGTGTGGTCATGTAATGAGGATGTTGGAATACATTAGATAGTAGAGGAAGCAAGATTGACTTGGTATGTGCATGTAATGAGAATGTTGGGGTACATGAGATAGTAGAGGAAGCAAGACTGAGATGGTGTGGTCATGTAATTAGGATGGAGAAGTAGAGGATGCCAAAGAAAATGATGGAATTGAAGTAGGTAGGAAAAAGACCGCAAGGATGGTCAAGAATGAGATGGGAGGGAGCATCAGATAGCATAAAGTGTGCAAGTGAGAGGAAAAGAATGGTGGAAGAATAAAGAAAGAGAAGGAATTTTACTAAACTGACTCGGTCACAGGCTGGAAACAGTTGATGACGATGATGATGATGACATATCAGCAAGAATTGGAAAAAACCCACATTTTAACTGCCGGTAGTTTTTTCACTGGATAGATGTGTATATATATATATATAT
>CABFWO010002331.1:34929-60811 GCA_902155825.1 Timema genevievae
TTTAATTGAAGTGGTGAGGTTCAAGCCTAGGTTTTAATTGAAGTGGTGAGGTTCAAGCCTAGGTTTTAATTGAAGTGGTGAGGTTCAAGCCTAGGCTTTAATTTAAGTGTAGGGGTTCAAGTCCAAGAGTACAGTTTTTAATTTACTTTATACTTTCCAGCATAAGAGCATCAGACCACAAGTCCCCCATCAGTGCCATGCTGATTATTTATTTGATCCAGATGGTATACCGCCCTGTCAGGCCCTACTTACCGACGTATAGTGAATAGTAATACCATCGTCTGGTTGAATGGAACTCTGTATTTCCTGCAACTTTTCAATGCCCTCAGGAGTAGCCATGTTGATTACTTCATCAATATGGTATGCTCCACTGCGATCACAAATAGTAATTATTTTCATGAAAATGCATAGTCTTAAAATTATCTTCTCATATTTTATTTTATTTTATTTTATGGTTCATGTATAAAGATATTTTATTTTGACTACGTCTAGCCTTAACCATGCTAATGGCGAAGGGATGTGGAAGGTAGAATTTAGAGGAAATGTACTTTCACTGGCATAGAAGGAGAGTTGGAAAACATAGGGAAAAACACCTCCAATACACTATGTTGGGATTTTAGTATCACTAGCAAATCCAAATGAATTAGCTTTACATCATTATTAAGTCCACATGCTAAAATACATTAGGTTGCTACATTAGCATAATTAGTAAATAAGCATATAACTTTGAAGGGTAGTAGAATAGGCAACAAGATAAGGGTTATGCCAGACCCAATTGCTGGTTCTAGATGGGATCCGAACCCTTGCTTCTTCTAATGCTGGGCCAGTTGATAGACATATAGGCAACTATTTCCGATTTCCAATTATCTTCCACTTGTTACATCTTTTTGATTATACAGGAGGAGAGTGATGAATTTTAAGTGCACCAGAATTCACCTTGAGAAAATAATATAAACTTGCAGTGAACTCGGTAAACGAGTCTCTTTTTAACCTGACTTACTAGCCCACGTGACCATTTTCTACACATAGATTCCAAGCCAACCCTTAACACCCAATAGTTTGCACGTTTTTTAAAAATCTCGTTTCTAAGTGAATATATTAGAGATAAGTGTTCTCTCTGAATTTGACTGTCGCAAACAAGGGGGAGGGAGACTTACGGTGGAGGCTGGTCACCCGTCAAGACGACGGTGCGAAGCTCGGGCAGCTGCTCGCTGCGCAGTTGTCCGGCCTCGCAGTCGGCCAGCTCCGGAGCCAGGCTGTGGATTATCTGGTAATAGTTCTGCTTAATGTCAGTCTCTGCCGCTATCAGCAGTTTGGCTCCCACCTGATTGAGGCAGTTCTGTAGTTCGGGCGCTTGGTACGAGGGATCGACTTTAGCCTTTAAATAATGAAAAGACAGGTTAAGATTATTGTAGCCATGTTAATTATATTTCATCACTGATATTTTCTGCCCGCTTAGCAATACCTTACTTACTCTATGTTACTAAGAACTCACAAGTTCATTGCTGAACTTAGTAAAGTATTTCACCTATATCTATATTGAGCATATTCTATCCAGTCCACCTCATTACACCTTATTCCTATCTTAAGCTAGCTCTGTACAGTTCACCTCATTACACCTTATCTCTCTTCTTGAGTTAGTTCTATCCAGTCCACCTCATTACACCTTATTCATATCTTGAGCTAGCTCTGTACAGTTCACCTCAATACAACTTTTCTCTATCTTGAGTTACTTCTATCCAGTCCACCTCATTACACCTTATTCCTATCGAGCCAGTTCTGTTCAGTCCACCTCATTACATCCTATCTCTATCTTGAGCTAGTTCTATCCACATACCCTCATTACACCCTATCCCTATCTTAAGCTAGCTCTATCCAGTCCACCTCATTACACCCTATCCCTATCTTAAGCTAGCTCTATCCAGTCCCCCTCATTACACCCTATCTCTATCTTGAGCTAGTTCTATCCAGTCCCCCTCATTACATACCCTATCCCTATCTTGAGCTAGTTCTATCCAGTCCCCCTCATTACACCCTATCTCTATCTTGAGCTAGTTCTATCCACTTACCCTCATTAAATCCTATCTCTATCTTGAGTTAGTTCCATCCAGTCCACCTCAATACACCCTATATCTTATATTTATCTTGTTCTCTCCAATCCACCTCATTACACCCTATCTTTTTCGTTCAATTTTAATGTTTCCTCCCATCTGCATCTAGGTCTTCCAAATGTTCTTTTAATATACGAGTAGGCCATAAACAATTGAGATTTTCTCTGACTAATATGGCAAGCGTGAAATTTTATCAATTTCAGCACAGAAGGAGTTAAACCACAACATTACTGCCATGATCTTAAATTGAGCTTAAAAGATTTGTACAGTTGTACAAATTATTATAAACTTATTTTTGGGAATACAATTATTTATTTATTTATTTTAAAAAAAGAGGAATATTCACACTAAAATTCTAACCATAACTAGTTTATTATAACTTTTCTTGTGTAAAAGTGGCACATCTGGGCCAAATTTGGTTTTCACAAATGAGTTTTATATTATAATGACAATACCAGAATAAGCCCTGCTCTGGCCGCGGCAAGGACCGTCAGGTAGAAGTGGCTGGAGTTGAATCCCCACAAGGCTATGACGTCTCCAGGATTCAAACCCAGGGTCAGGAACCCGGTGGCGAGATGGTCCGCCTGTAAAACGGAACAATTATAATTTTATTTACTAGATAAATATTGTCATGACCTATCGATATCTCGATAATAATATTCATAAACAAGAACTAAGCCCTAATGTCAAATAAAAGCGCTTCGGAAGAGATTAAATACTCATATAATTATAATATTCTTAGATTTTGAGATTGATAAATAAAAAATTTATTCCATATTTTATATTTTTCAGGAAATCAAAACATTCTTGTATAAATATTTATAATACAACCGACGTACACATCAGGTAGGTTTCAATCAGGCCTATATGTAACTTTGCATAACCAATTATTATTAATTTTTATTCTATAGTTAAATACTTGTTACTTTACTACAATATTTGGGAGAAAATATGTCAAGAATAATTAGTTTTAAAACATTTATTTGTTTGAAAATTGATTGCAATTCAACATGCTTGGACTAAACAGCCAAGCTTTTAATTTATTTATCATTATAGCCGCATCTAAATATAATTTTCTTTAAATTGAAAAATTACACCTGGACACGGGATTCGAGACCGTGACCTTTGTTTTAGTACGCCAATACATCATTCCGTCATGATAAGCGCGTTCGTACGATTGCCATTAGAATATTGACAACATTAAGCCCTACCGAGTCGATTGGGGGCTGCGCAATATCTGATAGCTCGTGATCATAGTTGGTAACTCATAATTATGTAGCTGACGATTTTCGCATGTCCATCACAGACTCTGCCTTAAAATATAAGTGAAGAATAACACTAACGATGACACGTCTCCATGATAGCTCAGTGGCAAGAGAGTTGGAGCACAAAGCCAAAAGTTGCTAGTTCGATCCCCGTGTCTAGGTGTCATTTTTAAATTTAAAGGATATGATATAGCAAACCTCTACCTTTTCTTTTGCTTCCTTGAAAGTCCATCGCACCTTCTCGTAAATTGAGACCATAGCTTCACTGTCGGCATATTCCTCGGCAGCCCATTCGATCAACTGGCCAAACGTTAGAGGAAGCAGGGGTTCGGATCCCACCTCGAACCAATAGCTGGGTCTGGCATAACCCTTATCTTGCAACCTGTCAAAAATTCCGTCATAACGAGAAGAAATTTACTAGTATCATTGTCAATAACTTACATGTAACACTTGAAGTAGTTTGTGTGATTTTTGTTTATTTAAGGGAAATCTTATAGAGGGGGTAAAGAGCTAAGATAATATATATTTGATTATATATAAGTAGCCCGCCCTTTTGTATGAATTTAAATTAAATCATCAATTTTATAATGCTACAATAGAAAGAGAAAATTTCTGGAATTTAACCTTGCAGGAGGGAATTTTAGAACATCTGACTTGAATTCTGAGCTAATTATATGATTATTATACACAACAACAATTTCTGAAAAATTAATAAAAAAATAAATAAAATTTAGTTGAAAAGAAAACATATTTTTCCAAAATTTACTGTGGCTTCATCATGGTCTAAAGTCTCACTTTCGCGATAAACTTTTCCACCGATGATAGGGAGATCGGGGTTAGAATCCAAGTAGGGTGTGCTGAAGGTGGTTTAAAAATGGTTTTCCACTTTCCCTCCATGCAAATGTGGATAAAAGTATAAATTCAACTTTACTCATCTTAAATCAATTAGCATATTTAGTATTTAGGCGCAAAACCCAAACTGTTTTTTTAGCACCACATCTTACTTCCCATTCATATTATTCGCTTATGTACTAATTACGCTAATGAGATTAGGGATTAGGAAGGTTATATTTAGAGGACGTGTACATGCATTAGCGTGGTGGGAGAATGGAAAAACATTTTGGACAAACAACCCAGAGTACACTCGACCAACATTCAAACATCGATCTCCTTGTCATTGGCAGTCTAGTATACTACGAGAGTTGCGCGTTAGACCCTGCAGCCACCCTAAGAGGGTGAGAAAACATGGTGGTAAAAAAATAATAAAAGTGCGTGTGAAGTGATAATACTAGCTGCACGAGAACACAAAAATGAAATAAATACTAACAGCACGCTTACGCAGTCAATATTACAGTCAGTCTTTCCCAACAATTGGAAGACTGATGAAATGATGATGTAATCAGAAAATTTGGATCACTTTAATATTTTCATCAGTCCGACAATCAGTCCATCAGTCCTACCTCTACACGATCATTATTATTGTCAGTATTTTCTTCATTCTGACCATCAGTCAGTCAGACTCCTACACGATCATAATTACTGTCAGTATTAACTTCAGTCCAACCATCAGTCAATCAATCAAACCCCTACACGATCATTATTACTGTCGGTATTAGCTTCAGTTCAACCATCAGTCAATCAATCAAACCCCTACACGATCATTATTGTCAGTATTTTCTTCAGTCCAAACATCAGTCAATCAGTCAGAACCCTACACGATCATTATTACTGTCGGTATTTTTTTTAGGATTAACAGTTTGAATTATCATACTTTAAGTTTACCTATTTATATTTCTACGATATACAAGGCCTTACTCTACTTTACTATACTCGTACCTCCGATAGTAGTCCATGGTGCTGAGAACAGGTGTGATGTGTCCGAGAGCAAGAACGAAAGTGTCCCATTCTTCCGGCTGGTCGACAACTTATTTTGAGAAGTAGTCTAGTGACGTCATGGAAACCGTCCTCTATCATTACCGGCAAAATTACGATGACGAGCTAGACACGCCCCCCTTTCCTTCCTGTCTTTTGAGGACCACAGCCACGAATTATTTATCAGAAAATTTAAGGCGGTGAAATATATGAGTCCAAGTTAAGTACACCTTTACCTTTCTGTGATGTTTACAGAATTGAGTTTTGTTAATATTTTAGACTAAACTTCTGTCTAGAGTCGATTCGCTACTGTAGTGATGGTAACTGACAAGTCAACAGAAGAGCTTTATTAAAAACATTGGATTGAAAGTCACAAATGTGGAAATAATAATTATTTTCTTAGTAATAATATATTATCAATCACCATTTCAGTGGCCAAATGGTCTAAGGCGTCACCCTATTGTTAGACTGGCCTGTTGATAACGGGGAGATTTGAGTTCGAATCCTGGTAGGGTCTACCGAGGGTGTTTTTACCCTAAATGGTTTCCCAATCTCATTCCACCCATGAAAATGCGGGTATATCACCTCTAAAATGCTCCCGTCCTCATCTCTACCCCAATATATTAATCATCATATATGCGCATAACCTGAACAGGTAGTAAAACGCGGTACTAAAAAAATCTATTAACTTTTTTATCAAACGGTTATAGTAATACTTCTTTAAGGATTACTGTATAAAAGGTTTTTTCGTAATTATTTTTAGCACCGAATCTTACTACCCTTTAGGGTTACACGCTCGTAACTTATTCAAAGAACAAAACTATGTTAATAAAACTATTATGTTTTTTGTTTCGCCTATTTAGC
The DNA here is from genome assembly GCA_902155825.1 of Timema genevievae. Lineage (NCBI taxonomy): Eukaryota > Metazoa > Arthropoda > Insecta > Phasmatodea > Timematidae > Timema > Timema genevievae. The sequence continues at coordinate 41,042 of CABFWO010002331.1, forward strand.
AGCAAGATATATCTAAGTGCATGGAATAATAAATTTAAAAAATATTATATTCACACTTTTATGTTGCCTGGCCACAAAAACTAGTAAATTTGTTTTTATTACTTATAGAATATTATATTTAAAATACGTCATCAATAATCTTTGTATCGTCTAGTTGACCATTTTAATTTGTGAAGAGAAAACCGCCTTTTAGACGCTCTCGTTTTTTAAACATTTTAAGAGGACTACAGACGTCACTTCCATAAAAATGAAACATCCAAACGGTTATTTTCATAAGTTCGTGTTTCAAAAATATAAAGACGTGTTAAAAGAAGAAAATAAATAAAAAATAATAATTGTTTGTTATGAAAGCTTTGACTGCCAAAAGTGACAGCAACTCATCATATTGTCTTGTAGATCCTATATTTTGGCGAATGGATATTAGAGTATATCTGCTATACTCCATTCACGGTAGGAATTACTCTCTGAAAGGTCTTTTTTCCTACCAAAATCCTACTATATAATAGCTTTCTGGTAGGGAAAAAGGCCCTTCAGAAATCAATTCCTACGATGAACAGACTTTAGTTTTGCTCGCTGTCAGTTACCTACCATCCACTGGTGAATAGACTTTAGGATTCGAGCATAGAGACAAGGGATTACCAACCTTTTTGAGACCACACCGTCCTTCACATGTCCGATTTTCCTTGTGACGACTCTGTACCCAATATTTTAAAAAAATGTTCAAATTCGATTTGGTAGAATTTAAAAAAAATTGCATTGACATTACTAATTGGTATTCTTTTAAATGTAAAAATACAAAATTACAGAACTGAATACGAAGGAATTAGAGTAGACATAATTTTGTTGTACGTGATATAATGTGTACAATTAGTTCATAATAACGAGACATGTGTTTTCTTGTATAATTTATTCCATTCTTTAAAATATGTACAAGTACGCTTATTGAAAAAAATGCATGTTGCATTTCACAATACAGTATAAGTTTTTCCTTGTATTCGCTACCCCCTGGACCAAGACCGGCGACGCCCCAGAGCGTCGCGACACACAATTTGGGAGTGGAGCTATAGACATTTAAAAGGACTGAGGAATATATTACAAGAAACTGAAGGTTGTGTATAGTGATTTGCTCTTCTGGCTGACTCAGCAGTCCATAGTTCAATTCTGATAAGGTGGTTTCATATCCTTTATTGCTAAATATTGTAGCATATACTCGTACTTAAAATACCCCTTTTATAAGCCTGTATAAATTGTGGGCAGGCTGTGCGTCACGTAATGTTTAAAATTAACTTTTCAGTCCAGAGTCTCGTGTATATATATAAAATTTCATTGTTCAAACATCAGAACGGGTGTTTAGATATTTTAATTTCCATTAATTTAAAAAAAATTACAAATTCAATATCATATGACAATTAGCAATATTATTTTTCATAAATTGAAAATAAAGAAAATTAATAACTACATGACGTTGGCTTGCAACTGAGCCATACCAACCGAGTGGTCATTGACTGTTGGCGAAGATAGTGCCAAGCGAACTTTGAAAAAAATAAACTGATAAGCTTACGACGAAACCATTTTTTTGTGCCTTTGCTATTCTTAAGATTGAAATTAATTCTTTTTAAACCCATTTCGGTGGAGCATGGTATAGCGCGTTACTCTCGCAGTAGACTGGACTTACTTTGTCGGTGAGACCAAGTTCGAATCTCGGTTACGTGTACTGAAGTTTTTCCAAAATAGATTTCCACTCTACCTCCACCCTAACTCCACCCTAACTCCGCCCTACCTCCGCCCAACCTCCACCCTACCTCCACTCTACCTCTACCCTACCTCCACTCTACCTCCACTCTACCTCCACTTTACCTCCACCCTACCTCCACTTTACCTCCACTCTACCTCCACCTTACCTCATACCTCCACCCTACCTCCACCCTACCTCCACCCTAACTCCGCCCTACCTCCGCCCTACCTCCACCCTACCTCCACTTTACCTCCACCCTACCTCCACTTTACCTCCACCCTACCTCCACCCTACCTCCACTCTACCTCCACCCTACCTCCACTCTACCTCCACCCTACCTCCACCCTATCTCCACTTTCCCTCCACTCTACCTCCACCCTACCTCCACGCTAGTCCGGATACACTTCCTCTAAATATTACCTCCATAGTGCCTAAAACCATTAGCGTAGTTAGTGCATAAGCGTATAACCAGGACGGGAAGTAAGACGCGGTGCTAATTTTGTTTTAAAAAAAAAACTTACCTTACTCGACGTGAACATCTTACATCGCCAAGATACTACCTTTCCTATAAGTACAAATTAAATAACAAAACGAAAATCTACACATTAAAAATGTAAGAGAGAAAGGGGAATTTCTTTTTATGCTTATCCGTTGTCAAACACTGTCAAATTTATCCACTATAATATTTCTATACTATAGTTTCAAAAACTTACCTTTGATATCGGCATTAATTAATAAATTCCTCCTAAACTAACTTGTTATTTTATAAATTACGATCACGTAGTGCCATAAATATTCTATAAGTCTGCCCGAATGGTTGGAAATTCAAAACATCAAAAGATAAAAGTAATATCAACTTTAGTTTCTTCAAACACAAAAGAACACACACATTAAAAAATATGTATATACATTTTAATATATGTATTTATGTATGTATGTATGTATGTATGTATGTATGTATGTATGTATGTATGTATGTATGTATGTATGTATGTATGTATAATGTGTATATATATATATATTAAAATATACATGTATAGTTTTAATGTGTGTGCTCTTTTGTGTTTGAAGAAACTAAATTTGATATTATTTTTATCTTTTGAATCTTTAAATCTCCGACCATTCGGGCAGATTTATAGAATATTTATGGCCCCGCGCGATTTTATTTTATAAAAGAACAAGTTAGTTTTACGAGGAATTTATTAATTATATAAATATATATTTATACACTAATTATTTTATTACTTATAATATTCAAACTATAAGTTATAGGCCTAACAACCTTTGAAATCGTATAAAGGTGTATTTGATTTATTATCCCTCGAGGATTTTTGTTTTGTTTCATTTGTCTGAGGTATTTAACATTCCCTTTCTGAACCGACTGATAATATCAGCACACGACGTATTAACTAACTTAAATCTATAACTGACACACCACCCAGACACCGGCCGTTAATTTATCACTTTGAAACGAGGGAAACCCACATTTAACCAATGATAAATGTTTTGGCCGTGCCAGCAATCAAACTCGGGACCCTCATCTCAGAAGACAGACACGCTACCCACTGAGCAAAGGTGTCTGACTCTAGAAACGAATCATTTGATCGCTTGGAATGTATGTGTCTGTTTTGAAGGGCTGTGATGAGTGAAAGAAGTTTCATTAAGGGCTAGAGGGTTTTGGGCTTATATCTTTATATTTTATTACTATTAGGTGTTCTGTCTTACGACAGGTCCATTCCTTTTGCCAGTGAAACTTAGACCTCCATTGTGCCCTGTCCTCTGCCTCCTCCTTCAGCTCCCAGAATTGTCTTTAATCTCATAAAAATCTAAAATTATGTTTAGCCGTTTATTTTTCCTACCCTTTTCCATTGCCTAAATATTCCTGTAAATATTAGTTTCTCTCGATCCCTCGGAGGGAGAAGTATTGTGATCACAAAAATAAATAAATCAAACTCGAGATTTTTTATAAATATCAAAGTTTCATGAGCCCCTGAAAGCACAAAAGTGGTTTTCGGTATGCCATCTGTCTGTCTTTATCTACCATTTTACCGATCGTACTAAGATTTGGTATCTAGGGTTTTAATAAGTTTCTCCCGATTAGTTTTTAGAATTAGATTAAGTACTGGTCCCACACGTCACGACAATAGTTGAGATCCCTCGTTACGTCTCATCTAAATCAAGGGGAATTGAATCGAAAAGACAGAGCTACTAAAGTATCCGCCAGAAGCGCGACACTCGAACATGCGACAGGATAGGAAGAGGTGCTTTTTCACAATTTACGATTTCTGTCGTACGATTGCGATTGGAAGAGGGCTTTCACACGATACGGTTTATGTCGTACGAGTGCGATCGGAAGAGGGCTTTCACACGATACGATTTCTGTCGTACGAGTGTGATCTGAAGAGGGCTTTCACATGATACGGTTTATGTCGTACGAGTGCGATTGGAAGAGGGCTTTCACACGATACGGTTTATGTCGTACGAGTGCGATCGGAAGAGGGCTTTCACACGATACGATTTCTGTCGTACGAGTGTGATCTGAAGAGGGCTTTCACATGATACGGTTTATGTCGTACGAGTGCGATCGGAAGAGGGCTTTCATACGATACGGCTTATGTCGTACGAGTGTGATAGGAAGAGGGCTTTCACACGATACGATTTCTGTCGTACGAGTGTGATCTGAAGAGGGCTTTCACATGATACGGTTTATGTATGACGAGTTTTCATCATTTGTATCAATATTGTAACTTGAACCAATATATCTCACACACATTTCAGAGTCTTATATCTTATAATAAATACGCTCCTTACTCACAACTTTAGAATGTTTTATAAAATGATATATCATATTTGTTAAGTTTTTAGCTTGATTTCAATTTGATCAACATTCAAAACAACGCTAGAATTACATTAGTTTACACTCACTGGAGGTTTGGGGGCGTAGCCCACAACGATCAAAGCGAGTTGTTCCTATGAGACAGCATGTGTTGCACTAATGGGTGTGTGTCGTGATAGGATATAGTAGAGTTTGGGACCGGGACACATCTAGCCCCCAGCTCGAGAATTCCTCTCCCGGCAATGAGTGTCTATTGGGTTTGGTGGAGTCGGGCCACCTGTGCAATTCGTTATAACAAAACTTATAGTAGGACTAAAGTACTACGCACACGGCTTTTTTATTTTTATCATAGCGTCGTTTTATACGCTTTTGTATAAATTACGCTAGTGATTTAGGAAATGACGAAGGTTATATTTTATTGGAGTTGTACCTACATTTGAGTGGAGGGAGAGTAGAAAAACATTTAGGAGACACCACCTTCAGTACACCCAACCAATATTTGAGCCTCGATCTCTCTATTTTTGGAGGTCTAGTCTACCGAGAGAGTAGCGCGTTAGATCACGCGGTCACTGAAGTGGGTACAGCGTTACTACTTAAGTATAATTCCCACTTGAAGTGTAATATATATATACCAAAGGGGCAGTTAGACGTATGTCTCCACTTGGTGGATCATTGTGGAAGGAAAGAGACCGATAATACCGGGCAAGGGGCAGAGTCAAATTGGTAAGGATCAGGGAGGGCCCAGCTGGTTTGAACCCAAACTTCAGAAGAGAACTGCCCCCAAAGGGCGAATGCCCACTACGCCTAGATGAGTTCACATATGCGGCAGCAGGTGAGTTAGCAAACACATGAACCCTCACCCTCCACTTTCCCTGGCGGTACAGATATCTTACTCTAAAATTAGGGGTAGTTTGCTGAAAGGCAAAAAGAAACTGAATCAATTTTCTCAAAATATCCTCTTAATGATTTTGATAAAATTACTTATCGAGGCTCTGTTTAGCATTACAAACAAAATAGAAATTATCATTTTATCATGAAAATGATTTTATGTAAATTTACAGAAGCGGAAAATTCCCATTTTTATCATATCTCCGCAACATCTTGAGATACGAAATAACTTATCATTGTAAAGATGTAGTACTATTATATTTTAAAAAAACTCTTATTTGAAATATATTTTTATACAACTAACATCTTCTGAGCTATAAGTATATATATATATATATAATTATTAATTCAAGTCTTTGGATTGTGAAATTGATTGCTATGCTCTTTGGTAGACAAAGATGTTCCTCTTTTCCCGATGTTTATATAAAAGTGTATATTTCATTTATGCTCTTTGGTAGAGTATTTCTGCAACAATGTGTATTATTTAGTTTCACAGATATTACGAGTTTTTAGTAAATGTCTATAATATAGAGAGAAAGTCTGTGCAATGGACCGTGCCATTAAATTTATGGTCTATCGTAATTTATTTAATTTGTAGTTGTGTGTGTGTGTGTGTGCGCGCGCGCGCACGCGCGTGAGCGTGTGTGGTTTTGTGGTGTCTACAACAGATTTTGGTGTGGCTTATATAAATTACACAAATAATTATAATAATATTTACTGCACCATAAATTGCCGGCAGAGAGGATGGAGAATTTAATTGTAGATCATTATCAATGCATCCTGCTGGATTTTAATCATTACCTACCAGCCAACGTTGATAAAGTGAAATGAAATATGTTAATAAAACACTTTTACTTAGATATCCAAGATTGGCGATAAAATAAAGATTTAGACCGCCGTCTTTAATCGCCTCATTTTACGATTTGCTGATTTGAATATTATATTTTTTTTTAATTTTCCCGATACGTTTTGTATTAGATTAAATTTTATTTGTAAATCATTCTTTGACATTGTAAAATAGATTTCTCAAGAGTAAATTAGTGACTCCTTAAGTTTTATTCAAATAAATATTGGTACTGATATCATTACTATTTCATTAATATTTTTTATTGATGTTAGATGGTTAAATAGCCAAATCACATTCAAAAACGTCTAGAATATATTACTATGATATAAATACTTTATTTGAAAATTTAAATTGTATTGTGTTAGAAAGTACATAGAAATTTTACAAGTTATTTAATATTAATTTTACCACTAGGGCTAACCCCTTAGTAGGCAATCATTAATATCAAGCTAATTAAAAATAATATCTATTAAAATAATATTATCGTTTATCTTGTATAATTCAAGTAAAATGAAATTTTAAAAATAAATTATAAGTTTAGTTGAATTATTTATGGGTTTGTGTTAAAAATTTAAGTTATTATTAAAATTTTAAATGTCTAAGCAAAAGGCCATATATATTCTGATAATTATTTAAAAAAAATTATACAAAGCTACATACAAGTCTAAGATTAATATGGGGGATAATAAATTAAGAATAAAAGGTTTGAATAAGTGGAGAATACCAAATAATAGGATATCAGCAAATCAAAAGCTTTGCTAAATGGGTTGTTGTAACCTTTTGAACTGATATGTGGAATACATACTTAGGGCATTTCTGTGGATTAATTATGTTTAGAAAAGAATATCAAATTCATGTTCAAATTTAATATTATTCAGACATAGTTCTAGCTGAATACCCTAAATCTAATATTTATGTCTTCGAGAATCTCACAAAGCAATCTCAACATTTTGTGTGATTATATAGAAGCCATAGTAATACTTACTATCCCTATATTGCTACTTGGCTCAATACATTGTTACATAGATATACAAATACAAAACATGGTTTTGTTTGTATTTCCAGGCAAAATATTTTTTCACTTGAAGAGTTCTACTGTATAGAGCGTTCTAGATTAAAATCCATTCAGAAGTTTGGACGCTTTAAGGAAGTAACAGCCAACATATTTATGAACATATTCAAACATTGGATAAGTCTTCATTAAATGGGATAGTACTTTTTTGCCATAATAATTGCCACGCTGAATAACACATAGGGGAGAGTGGGGCAAGATGTGGTAGTGGGGTAAGACAGGGTACCGAGGTGCTTCTATCTTGTGGAAAAATAGCAAACTAGTTGTAGTGAGAGATAAAGAAACGACGTTGAACACAACAGCCATTTTGCTCGCGTTGTTTGCAGTGTGTTGATGTTTTAGTCTAAAGTTAGTGATTTTCGCTCTGGCCTTATTTTGTTGGCTCATATTTGAACGTGTGTTTTTGTAAGTAATATTTTTCAGAACATATTTTTTATAATATTAGTGAAATAGGTATTTTATAAGGATATTTTTACAGTGGTTGAATTTTATCTTACTAAAAACCTAACCCAAGCCAGACAGTAAACACGCTAAATGGCGTCAGTGGGACAAGACGAGGCATTTTAGGAGGGGCATGATGGGGTAGTACCCAATTTTGCCCCACTCTTATTTCAACCATTGTTTTATTCTTTTCATATTTAATGAGATGGTGAGACACTATCAAAGGAAGTTGGATAGGGGGAGATGGTCACCAGAATCTTTGAAAGGTGCAATTGATTCCATCATTAGCGGAGAAATGGGCTATAAGAAGGCATCCAGAATATTTAATGTTCCACAGTCTACTCTTGAAAGAAAAGTGAAAAAACCAAAGAACTGCCGCTGGACGGGGGAGATTTTACAGTTTTTGCTTCCGGAAATTTTATCAAAATCAACAAAACCCTATTTTATTTCAACCCTTGAGACCTATTTAAACTGTTTTCTCTTTGGAAGAAGAGGATCTTCTTGTTGACTACATTTTAAAAATGTAAGAAAGGCTGTTTGGCCTAACTTTGTATGACTTCAGGCTCTTAGCATATCATTGGGCTAAAAAATTGAAGAAACATCATAGCTTTAATAAAGATATAAAATAGCCGGCAAAGATTGGTTAAGTGGATTTAAATCTTGCCACCCCCAACTGACACATAGAAAACCGGAAGCCACAAGTGAGGCTAGAGCAGCTGATTTTAACAAAGTGAATATTGGTAAGTTTTTTTTAATCTTTTGACCCGAGTTGTGGAAGAAAACAAACTAACCCTAGACAGGATATACAATTGTGATGAGACTGGCGTGTCAGTCGTCCCAAAGCACAGATCTAAAATACTCTCACTGAAAGGCAGAAAGCAAGTTGGTTGCCTGACATCTGCTGGGAGAGGCAATACGATCACCATTGAAGTTTGTTTCACTGCTGCCGGAGCATACATTCCTCCCCTTTATGTATTTGCTCGCGTCCGTGGAAATGATCATCTTATGAACGATTGTCCTCCAGGAGCATGGGCTGAATACCATTCAAGTGGTTGGATGCAGTCAGAAATATTTGTGTCATGGTTCAAGACATTTTTGGCATGGAGTCGAGCAAGTAAAGATTCACCAGTTTTATTTCTGTTTGATGGACACTTCATACACACACACATACACACAAAACATGTCTTTGATTGATTACGCGAGAGACAATGGTGTCGTTATGTTATGCTTTCCGCCACATCGTACTCACTGCTTACAGCCCCTTGGTGTGAGTTTCATGAAACCTTTGAGTGCCTTTTACTATCAAGAGGTAGCTACTTGGTTTCGGTCAAACCCTGGTCTTGTCGTTACACAGTTCCAAATAGCAAGACTTGAAGGAAACGCCTTTGTGGGGGCAGTGACAATGACAACAGCAATAAATGGTTTCCGTGAGACAGGTGTTTGGCCACTCAAGCCAGCTTTTTTTGGTGAAAACGACATCTGACATCTGAAACTACAGACAAAGAGCTTGAGCCTACTGCCGACCAAGGTCCCAAGCCTGTTACCTTACAAGATCCAGAGTCTACTGCCGACCAAGGTTCCGAACCTGTTGCCGTACAAGATCCAGAGTCTACTGCCGACCAAGGTCCCGAGCCGTTGCTGTACAAGATCCAGAGTCTACTGCCGACCAAGGTCCCGAGCCTGTTGCTGTACAATATCCAGAGTCTATTGCCGACCAAGGTCCTGAGCCTGTTGCCATACAAGATCCAGAGTCTACTGGCGACCAAGGTCCCGAGCCTGTTGGCGTACAAGATCCAGAGTCTACTGCCGACCAAGGTTCCGAGCCTGTTGCCGTACAAGATCCAGAGTCTACTGCCGACCAAGGTCCCGAGCCTGTTGCCATACAAGATCCAGAGTCTACTGCCGACCAAGGTCCCGAGCCTGTTGCTGTACAAGATCCAGAGTCTACTGCCGACCAAGGTCCCGAGCCTGTTGCTGTACAAGATCCAGAGTCTACTGCCAACCAAGGTCCCGAGCCTGTTGCTGTACAAGATCCAGAGTCTACTGCCAACTAAGGTCCCGAGCCTGTTGCTGTACAAGATCCAGAGTCTACTGCCGACCAAGGTCCCGAGCCTGTTGCTGTACAAGATTCTGAGCCTGTTGCCGTCCCAGGTCCCGACCCTGCCGCTGACCAAGGTTCACTTGTATGTGTTACCCCAAACTCTCAACTTTTCAAGGTTTTGTCAAAGCCATCCTGTTCTCCTGAGGACATTTTACCAATACCAAAGTGCAGTGGGATCCAAATTAACAAGAAGCCTCGAAAACACAGGAAAACTGCGGTAGTAACTGAATCCCTTTATAAAAAGGAATTACAAAACGAGATCAATGTGAAAGCTGAAAAAGAACAACAAAAGATAGAAAGGTCTAAGAAGAGAAAAGAAAAGAGAATGATTCTTAAGAAAAAATAAAGAAAAACAAAGCTAAGTTAAACTTATAAAAGAGTTTTGACTTTGCACCATCAACTACCAAACAGAAAAAGGTTGACCAGTCAAACCATAAAGTGATAAAGTGAACAAAACTAGACCTAAAACAAGGCCTCCACTCAAAAGGAAAATATCTGATTCTTCATCATCGTCTGAGACTTATGATTCCGAATGCCTATATTGTGGATATTTATTTTCACAATCAAATGAAGTATGGACTAAGTGTTGGCAATGCCAGAAATGGGCTCATTGTTTGTGTGCAGGGGAGAAGGACGAAGACGATGAAGCTGTTCATCTTTGTGATTTATGTAAAGACTAACCCCATCTTACCCCATGTGTTTTCCCATCTTGCCCCGCCTGGTGGGGCAAGATAAAGTTTTTGACCTATATAACTACCAAATTTGTGTTTAGTTTCATTTTGAAAATATGATGTTGATTTCAATTTTATAAATACTATATAACATTGTACTAATAAAGACATACTTTTCAGATTCAATTGTGTTTTTTTATTCACTACGGGTGTTTTTTTGTTAAGTGCCCCGTCTTGCCTCCATTCTCCCCAGGCAAAGCTTAGTTTGAAATTTTTTTCCCATTTAAGCCCAATTATATATTATATATTAGTATGTACTCAATAAAAAACAGTTTTAAGCTGTGTCACCCATAAATTTTTTAAAAGCATTTTCGTTAAACTCTTTAAATTCTTTATCTTGTAGAAATTGTTCTTTCAGTTTCTTCTTGTCAACTTTGCCAGTCGTATTTTTGGGGAATTCATCTAAGATCCTTACATATCTCGGGATTCTAAATTCAGCCACCTGCAAGTAGAGATATTTAATAATAATAACATGGTCACTATAGTATATTTGAATAATATTAAGCTAATACAGGCCTAGCAAGCCGGTAGTGGAAAACATATGGCTTGAATTAAAAATTCCCATGGGCTGTAAACAGTAATGGAAGAAAAGTATATTTGAATAATATTAGATTAATTAATTCATATCTCTAATTGTATCTATGCATTCATAAAAAAACTTAACAAGACTAACTTTATATGCCGTATTGCGGTAAGAAATTTTACAAATCTTATAAATATGTCTCACATAATTGTATTTTTATTTTAGACTAATAGAAAGTTCGTCAGAAACCGAAATATCAACACCTAAGCTCAGAATAGTTTTGTTTCTCTGTATCATGGATGAATTTTCCAAAAACATCACAGTATTCACAAACACAAAATAAGTATGCATATAAAAGATAAAATTGGTTAGATCCAAACGATGAATTAGTAATACAAGCAATTTTATAACAATTTTATTTAATGTTTTTAATGTTTGTGGACTAGTTTCTCGAAATACTTGGATAGCTTTGAAATGTGGGGCTGGACAAGACTTGAGAAGATCAGGTGGACAGATCGGGTGACAAATGAAGTTTTAAGAAAAGGGAGAAGAGAACCATTTTGGATGTGATTCTTCGGTACAAAGCAAACTGAATCGGACACATCCTTAGGAGCAACTGTCTTCTACATGACGTCATAAAAGGAAAGGTTGAGGGAAATAGGAGCTTAAGAAGGAAGAGGATTTTAATAATACGAATTAGTAAAAAATAAATTTTAATGTATCTGTCACGGTATGAATTGTATTGCCAGTTAAATAGATCTTGTTTGATATTATTATTACTTAACTTCCCTTGGCAGTAAGCCTTTATTGCTTCCTCAGTGAGATTTGCTCCATCTCTTTGTCGAATGTAAAGACACATTTCCTCACCCCAACGTGCGTCAGGGACTCCAAAAGCCTGAAAAAATATACACAATTCAATCGAAAACGTACACTTTTTTAGTGTTTTTATTTATATAAATCTGTAAGCGTTGCTCTTCCTTTATCCCTGTTCGACGCCTGTCAGGATGCTTACAAACACGACACAACATTGAATACACTTTGATGATATTTATTGAAGCGTTCAATATATAGCTACTATGCTTCAGAAACTACTCATTTATGCTTCAGAAACTACTCATTTATGGTTCAGAAACGACTCCTCTATGCTTTAGAGATTATGAATCTATTCTCGATAGCGTCAACCCACAATTTAGCTAACCCTACCAAGCTGCCATCGTCTGTCGGCGAAGATAGTGCCAACTTGTGTGGCATTATAAAGTCATGTGGTCAGCACAAACCCTCCGCCCGTTAAATTAGACTAGTGAATTACGAGTTAGTGACACAGGACTTAAGATAGCCCTGTTCGTATCTTGGTTCTTAATCTCAAGCGCATCATATATTTTAGATTCTCATCCAAAGGAATAGAGAATGTTCTCATTCACTAATAATTGCCTTCCTGAAGGTGGTTTAGCTTCTCCTCAATAACTTTGCCTTCCTGGCCAATCAGTGAGTAGCTAAGTCCTCCAAGAAGGGATTTAATATATTTATTACTATCCATCACTTCCCACACAAATACCATATTACACGTAGGAGGGGTGCAGCGCTGCTTTCTGACGTTATTTTGCAGCACTGTGAGCTAACAAATCTGGGGTACTTACTACACACACGTGAATTTCTGACGTCATTTTGCAGCGCCACGAGCTGAAAAATCTGGGGTACTTATTACACACACGCTCCTTTCTGACAAATGATCATCTTGCAGCTCATTGGAGGGGGAGCTATTTTTTCTTTCAGTATGTAAAATTTCCTGTTAATACTTCATACATGGATGACCAGGCAAAATTGAACGATTTTATTTTCAGTACAAGATTCTAAATTCAAGTTATATCTTCATTATTAATACCACTTTCATTAATTATTATATATTTTACTAAGTTTTAAGCTCATAAGGCATTTTCAGAAGTAAACTCAAATATATTACATTTGAAACCACTTTTTGTTTAAAAACTTCTTCCGTTCTATTTAAAAGTGTGGTGATGAGTTGGCCACCTTTTACCCAATAGGAAGCTAGCCTTCACTACATCAGACTGCCAAGAACTCTCCTATTGGTTGGTTTTAACACTAAAGACAAGGAGTCCAAGAAGCAAGGGGTAGGTCATTTATAAGCAGCTTCTGCGTGACTTGAACGCGTACTTTGGCTCTGGCTCTCCACGTCAGTTGGTTGTAAGAACTATGTCACCTCAATGTTGAATTTAAAATATTAAAAGTGTAATTAATTGAATAAATCGTATATAAACATTGAAATGTACTAATTTCAACAAAAATAACTAATAAGTAAATCCTACACTGGGCTAGGCATATCATCGGATCATCACATAGCCGTGTGATAGCAAGTGAGCAGTAAGACAACTGGTATTCCAACCTTGGGACGTATGAACGTAAATACGGTATCGCAATAATTGGTGCCCAACGTGGGGCATGCACGACTAACTATATATACCCTGATTTTTGTTGGAAGAAAGGTAACGACAATTCAAACATATTTATTTGCGGATAATATTTATAACATTTTTCTATATAATTATTGTTATTTTATAGGTATATATAATATCTATCAAAAGTGATGGCTTCAGATCACATAGCTTGATGTGTGAATATATTAAAATTGTTCTTTAGTAACTAACTTATACTGTTCTTCCTACCAAAATAATACTGTACATGTACAGGTTATACGCATATGTACTAAATTACGATAGTGAGCTAGGGATGAGGAAGGTTGAATTTAGAATAAGTGTACACGAATTTGTGTGAAGGGGAGTGGAAACCCATTTAGGAAATCCCGTCTCAATATACCCGACTGGTATTTGAATCCCGATCTCTCTGTCAACAGGCGAATAATATTGATTACAGAAATCAACCTATCACAAGATTAATCTTGCCAGTTAGCTTTAGGTACTGTGTGTGTATTGGTCTACATTAAATCTGATTAATCTTTTTTTTAAATGTATCAGTGTTATCCTAAGCCAATACGTATCACAGTGACAAGTGATACATACTTATTATTCTAGAAAATACCAGCTGTGCTGAATATTAATAGGAATAAAGACATGTAATACTGGCTTATTACACTATGGGGCACAGGCTATGCAATATGTAATTATAAATAAAGGTATGTTAATATTTGTGGCAAATTGAACTGTCCTGTGGTTACTGCACTAAACAGGTCTTGAATAATTCCGCCTTTTTTATCATACAGATTTTTACATTACTCGCCACATAAGAAGTCAGAACATAATGCAAACTTGGAGGACTCTATACATAAGGGTTGATGGTTGATTCATTTATACACAGAGGCACACATATCCACGTTTTGTCAATCAGAAAAGTGCTAAAAACGGTAATTAATTATAAAATAGTTACCATATAATGAGTTTACAGTATAGTATTCGCAATTTTCTCAACTACTACAAAAACATATACTAGCTAAAGTATCGTTCTTCTAGCTAATATTTCGCTCACATTCGGATACTTTATCTCACCCAGTCTTAAGCCAACCGTCGGCTGTGATGGTTTCTCTAGTCTTAGCCTCGTCCCCCCAGTAGCCCAGCATGACGATGTAGCCTCGAACCCAAAGTTCACCAGGACTCCCCATAGGAACCATCTTGCCTTCCTTGTCGACCACTTTGAGCTGAAGTCAAAAATTATACTTGCAATATCGCATTAGTTGCATTTTAAATAGCGTTGAAACATCAAGTTTGACGTTAAATAAAACGTGTGGAAAATAATGTGTTCTGTCAATTCTTAAACGTTCAAGTATGAATTTAAATTAGGTTATGGTAATAATAATAATAATAATAATAATAATAATAATAATAATAATAATAATAATAATAATAATAATAATAATAATAATAAGTTTTATATGTAGGCCTGTGTGTTGTTGAAAGATTAACTTATTATATTATTTGCCTAATTGAATTGAACATAAAACAGTGTTTTTTTTTCTTTCTCGATATCATACAGGTAGATAAAGTATTGTGATCGTAAAAAAAAAAAGAGAAATTTAATAGCAATGCGATAACCATAAGATGTGCATCCCCTAGTAAAATGACGAAAATTTTAAACGGAAGTCTAAATTTTAATACAAAGTGTTGACCCTTCGGGACCCAATATCGATATTTTTTATTGGTTCAAATATACAAATGAAGACGTTAATTCTTTAAAAATAAAATTATGAAATTTAAAACCACGAGTCAAAAAATATTTTACGTATATATAGCGCAATTTTTTTTTTCGGGTTCGCTAGTGTATATTATATTATGAACTTTGAGTAAATATCTCAATTTTTTAAACATTTTAGCGAGATAGTCCGTGTGGAGTTCCATACCATTTATATAAAATATATTACATAAGCAGGATAGCACAGAAATTCATTAATTGTATTAGGTTGGATTGAGTTTATTAAAACTAATCAACAAAAATCCTACATTCTATGATACTTTATATTATTTCACACCTTTCATTTATTCGAATAAAACTTTAAAAATAAAGTTTATAGCTTGGTAGTATTAATTTTATTTCATAAAAACTATTTTTCTTTCATTCATTAAAAAAATAGTGGTTTATTTTATTTTATTAAGACCAAATATAAACTATAATATATAGTTTTCTGTATTAATAATTTTATGATTATTACCTTTATACATTATTTTAGCACCACGTCTTAATACCCGTTGGGGGTATAAACTTATTTACTGATTAAGCTAATGGTTTTATAGATTGGGAAGGTTATATTAATAGGAAGTGTACCCGTATTGGTTTGGAGAGAGAGTGTAAACCATTTTGAATAAATTTCCTCCCCCCCACTCCCCATTTAGCACACCCGACCGAGATTCTAACGTCGATCTCCCCGTCATCGGCAGTCTAGTATACTGCAAAAGTAGTGCCTTAGACCATATGACCACTGAAGCGGGTATCTTTATAACTATATTTGTGTACCTCCAAGTATGGCACTGCCCTTCCTGTGGTTGTAAACGTTCGTTCCATGGAATCTTCTGGAACGGAGGCGAAAAAACCTAATCCTTCGGTCATACCATAGGCAGGCTGCAACAATTTAAATATATATTTATTATAATTAATTTAATTACCTTTTGTTTTAAAGTAGCCTGAATTTACACCCAAGATTTGAGTTAGTCTCATGAACCTGTTACTTTAAAACTGATATATTTCTAATTGTTATTAAAATACTGTAATTTTAAATTAAATTACATACAATTGTTTCGTAATCGAACGTGTAATTATGCTAAAGAACCCCCATTTAAATTGTGTTTTAAACCAAACCACTGAAATCATACTAAAATATTTTGAAAATAATAAATAAGAAACTTAAAGTTGTCAAACTAATTATTTTCAATAAAATAATATTTTAAACCTAAACAGATTAACGAATTGTTCTACTTTAACTACAAAATAGTGTTTATCGACGATGTTTACTAGATTAATAATAATTATTCCACGAGTTCAAACAAACAAATAAGTTTTCCTTTAAATGGCTCTTAAAATGCTTTCTATCAAACTGTGAAATAATTATCTTTTTTACTTTCTCTCTATCTTACAGGTAGAGAAAGTATGGTGATCGTCAAAAAAATCGAACTCGAGATTTTGATGAATTTTGACGTTTCATGACTTCCTGAATCCGAAAAAGTGGTTTTTGAATTTCCGTCTGTCTGTCTGTCTGTCTGTACCTCCAACTAGAGCCTAAACTATTCTACCGATTGAGCTGAAACTTGATATCTAGGGTTTTCATAGGGTTGCCCCGAGGGGTTTTTGGAATTGGATATCTACCCCTAAAATTAAGGGTAGTTTACTGAAGGGAAAAAAGAGAAAAAGTCGATTTTCTCAAAATCGGCTCTAACGATTTTGATTAAATTTCATTTATGAACATTAATAAATATTCCAAACAAAATGGCTACTCTCAATATTTCGGCAAAATGGCTTTAAGGGCTCCGGTCTGATGCGTAAATTAACATTTTTTATAATAGCTCCGAAACTATTTGAGATATGAAATTACTTAGCATTACAAATATGTATATATATTTATAATACAGATATTTTATCCGAAACATATTTTTATAAAATCAATAACTTTCAATCTATACGCAATTATATAATTTTTTTAACTTTTTGGACATTAAAGTTTAAGTATTGCGACCGTAAAAAAAACTAACCTGAAATGTTGATGGATGTCGACGTCTCATGACCCCCCGAACCCTAAAAAATAGTCTTTGCAATGCCGTCTGTCTGTGTGTCTATAAAAACTTAAAATTAAGGGTAGTTTACTGAAGGGCGAAAAGAGAAAAATTTGGTTTTCTCAAAATCTGCTCAAACGATTTTGATTAAAATTCGTATCTAGGCGTTGATTAAGATTATAAATAAACTGGCTATTTTCATTTTCCTATGAAAATGATTTTTAGGGTACTTTACAGAAGCGTTAATTTCCGTATCTCCACAACTATTTGAGAAACTAAACAACTTATCATTGCAAAATTGTAGGACTATTAGAAATAAAAAACTTTTATTTGACATATATTTTTATAAAAGCAACAGTTTCTGAGATATTTGCAAATATATTAATACAATTTTGTGAGCTTTAGTTGTAAACATATACTACTTAAGTCTTAACGCAATAATTCTCCAATGCCATAGAGTAATTAAATATAAGTAAGTATCTAAAAAAAGTATGTTATTTTTCCTTAAAACTCTTAGGAGAAATGTTTGCACAGCAATGATCTATCTCCATTTTAGACTCAATAGTCAATATTTACATTTTTTATTGGTCAAAATGTATAAATGAATAATTAAATATCAATGCGATGACTTGAAGATCTGCAACACCTTATAAAATGTTAAAATTTTAACCAGAAATCGAAATTTTAATACGAAGTGTTGACCCTTGTGGAAGACATTAAACTGTTTGAAATGCTCTTAGGTGGACAAAGATGCGCCTCTTTTCTCATTGATTATATATCATTGTATATTATTTTATGCCTGTTCTTATGTGGAGTGGTGATGATACAATGTACATTATTCCGTTCAGAAATCTTACGAGTTTATAGAAAGAGAGAGAAAGTCTGTGCGGTGTGCCGTACCATTTATTTAAATAGTTCTCTTTATATTATGATTATCTTAAATTATATATAAAATACAAGAATTTAGGCAGGACTGTATTTAGGATATATTCACAAAGAATTTATTGAAATAATATATTTAAATGTCATGTACCAGGTATCGTATTTGTTGTTTGCAACGCGCTGAAATGAAGTTGCAAAGGGATTGTGATGCTATTTATTATTTAATATGCTCACCTGCTTTTATTAAAATTTATTAAAAAAAATTAAATGTCGTGGACATTTTCACGAGTCTCTAGGCAGATAGCTGTGACTATTTTTGGGTAGTTGGGTTTAATTGGTATCCTTGGTTAGTAATCACAAACAGTGTTTTTGTTTTTACTATAAACAAATATGCTTTTATTAAATATATTTTTATCACTTACAGCACCTGTTTTGGGAAATATGCTGCTAGATCGATTTTGAAGGTTATGGACGCATTGATTATTTTGAAGTGAATAAATTTCTCTTCCATAATTTGAAAACATATCTGAACTTAATATTTTAACTTTGAGAGATGAAATTTCCAAATTGGTCAAAACTGAACACTAGTAAATTTTATCATTTGAAGGAGTTAATTTTGACTTTAGGATTTGAAAGGAGAATTTCTAAGACATAAGCTGAGGATATTTTATTTTACTAAAATATTATAAAAATTGTATTACCACTAAATACATAAATTGGTCAACAGTTACAATATATATTATTGAGTGTATTCTTAAGAGAACAATCTTTTCATTGAATCCCTTTTAATACGTGGAGACTCCAAATAAAACTTGTTTTTTATCAATTCAAACATATTAATATATTTGTATCATATTAAATTTAAATTAAAACTTTAATATTTAATTTTATCTAACTATTGGGTTTTTTCTAAATACCAGCTTAGTTTATATATTAGGAGGACATGACATAGGTAGCGTTGGTGATTAATTTTTTTATGATACCAAAATAATTATAATCTATCTTAAAATTGAATTTTACCATTATTATTTGAGTGTTGTACCTTACTGCCCACGTAATTTGTTTGGTCTCTAATAGCTACAGTTCTATCAATGATGTTTTAATATATGTATTCATAAAGAACTAAAGCTGAAGGCCAAAGGTCTTAGGAAAAGGAGATTAATGTCAGATCGCTGAGTGTCTGCCGGATGAACTATATTTTTACTTTCTCTCTATCTTACAGGTAGACAAAGTATGGTGATCGTCAAAAAATTCGAACTCGAGATTTTGATGAATCTTGACGTTTTATGACTCTCTGAATCCGAAAAAGTGGTTTTGGAATTTCCGTCTGTCTGTCTGTCTGTGTGTACCTCCAACTAGAGCCTAAACTATTTTACCGATTGAGCTGAAACTTGATATCTAGGGTTTTCATAGGGTTGCCCCGAGGTGTTTTTGGAATTGGATATCCACCCCTAAAATTAAGGGTAGTTTACTGAAGGGAAAAAAGA